>JAXGGA010018205.1:0-22611 GCA_038373865.1 Uloborus plumipes
GTCCTCATTTTTAGGTTCTTTGCAATTATTTTTGCAAGCATTAAATACAAAACAATTCAATTACTCGTTAGATCATGGATATGAAAACGCGGAAGTTGACCAACAAAATCGTGTTTGGACTAGTTATGCAGTATTTACCAATTTCATTCTATAGTAGTGCGCGCATAGTCAAGCTAAAAATGCACTGTTCAGTTTTGTCAAAATAGTACCGAATGGCCCAAGTATCTATCCATTTGCACGTCTATAACATTTTCTAGTGGATTGGTTTAGATCCAACCCGAAAGGATCGTTTAAAGTCGCATATATGTACATGTACAGTATGTGAAGTAAGAGGCCATAAAATAAATTCTTCTTCAGAAGCAACTGCTGATAAAACTAATGAACGGAATAAACTGACCCGGACCTTATATATAGATTGTAAGACATATAAAGAAGATTTAATCAGCACAAGGAGCCACAAAAGCTGGCAATTAGTAAATATTAGACAGAATAAAACATTGGATATAAAATGTAAGCGAAAAATATTAGCTTGGTGCGTATGAAATGTCGGATTCTTAAGTGATTGTATAAAACTGCATATCTTTCTTCAAAAGCTGTTTATTCAATCAAAGTATGCTCCATTCGCTTCAATACACTTCTCCCAACGAGATTTTAAAGCGTAGATGCCTGTCTTAAAAAATTTTGGTCTTTAGAATTAATAAACTCTGATATCGAGTTTTTTAGACTGTCTTCATTTTCATTGTGTTTGCCCCTTAAAAACAGCTCTAAATGCTTGAAAAATGAAAATCGGTCGGCGAGAGATCCGGTGAATATGGTGGATGCTGCAAAACTTCATATTCCAGTTCGTTCAGTTTCGCAATTGTTTTGTGTGTCGGCAGAATTCATATCGGCAATAAACTCAAAAGAAATAACAAAAGGGAAGACCTTCGAGAAAACCTATTTTGCTGAAATGAGTCTCTGGCAATGGACAATACGACTATGAATGAGGTTATGCCAAAAACAAAAGTATAACGAAAACAGGGAGACAAATGTCCGCATGTAAAGAGAATCCGACATTTCATACGCACCAACCTAATATAACGGCTCAAATTGCGCATAAAAATATTATGTACATTTTAATGATCTCACTTTCATGAAATACATTTGTTTCTTTTCCACTTTTCCAACAACTCTATAGGGTAAGTGCTCCAGTAGTCGGCCATTTAAGAGATCTTTTGTGGATCTTGGCTAACCTAGAACTTTCAGCTATCAATACAGCAACAAAAACAAGGTAAAACTTTAGAATGAACCTTTCTGATAGTAAATCACCTACTTGTTTCAGAAATTTAAAAAAAAAATATGTTAAAATCTAAGCTGCTGTCAACACTAGTAAATGCTCCAGTAGTCGGCCACAGAAATCCAGTGCTCGGCCACCTTGAATCCAGTAGTCGGACACTTCATTTTCATTGATCTTATCTGATACTAGCAGTACCCGCACGGCGATGCCCGTGCAAAAAATGTAAAGAAATTCAACTGAATAAATTTAAATTCACTCCACCCTCTTAAGTAAAATTATTATATTCTTTAATTCAAATGTGCACCACGACCTTTTAAAATATATTGATGACACTTTTAATGCCATTTCAGTTTGTAGTGTTCAATGCGAGGATTATTTTAGTTTTAAAGACTTTTTTCTTCTTTTCGTGTGTGTGTGACGAACTTATTTACTTTTAGCGAAATTTTTACGTTTCAATGGAACTTATGACACAACTGTATAGTGATAAGATTTTCGAAAACTCTTAACGAACACGGCAATTTTGCCCTTGAAATTTAATATAATTCACCGATTTAACCGTAAGTTCAATGTAAAATTGCTCGCAAAATCTAAATTTATTAACATAGGGAACCGATTGTATCAGGTAGATCAGTCACAACCATTCTTCCATGATTTTAATGTGAACATTAAAAGGAAAGAAACATAATGTCTTTCGTACTATCTCTTTTGAGTGATTACAATCTAACAGTGACCCTCAAACAATCAAGATTTCACTGGCCGGTAAGTTTGGAAAATTTCCCGATTGTTGCCAAAATTTACGACGCCAAATATACGAAAAATAACTGAATAGCGGTGTTACAGAAAATGTCAGAATGGAACTATTATTATTAAAAATTTAGTGATGGCGGCATTAAATACATGTTTTAAGCATGCAATAAAATACACTTTAGACTGCAAACAACTACTGTTCCTTCCCAGACCGTTTTCTTTTTCTTTGATTTGGGGAAAGTCGTGTTTCACTGGCTGGGAGGTTTGGTAAATTTCCTGATTGTCGCCAAACTTTACTACGCCAAATGCGAAGAGGAACTGAATAGCCATCCCTAAATTTTTAACAATAATTCCATTGTGACATTTTCGGTAACACCGGATTTTGAGGAAGTCAACTTAATAAATTTAAATTCACTTTAACCTCCTCTGAAGAAAAATTATTATATCCTTTAGTTCGAATGCGCTCCACAACCTTTTAAATTCCACTTAAAGTCATGTTAAAGTTTAAATCAATTCGCCAAATAAATATAAAAGACAAAAAGTTTAACAGGAGATATTAATTAATCAAATTGAATAAATTTTCAAGGCTTAAATCTATACGCAAATTTAAACCACAAAGTAACTTCAGAGACAAAAGAGCAGCTGATCAGGAAAATGTCTCTAGTGTTTCAGTTCTGCGTACAGTTAGGCCTTGAAAATTGATTAAATTTGATTAATTAATATCTCCTGTCCTAATTAACGGACAGAAACGTGCTAAAACTTTTCTTTTTCAGAAAAAAAAAACCCTTTCCAACGATATATAATGTTTTGGGGTGGGGGAAGGTTTTCCCCCCTCAATTATGATGGATACACCAAAAATGAGACTAATTAATTAATTTAAAAATAACTAATTCGAAATTAAAAATTTGGCTTTCGAGGTGCATTACACGGGGATACGTTCGAATTTTTGGGCCAAGTTTCAGGTCTGTGGGTGCTGTGGGGGCTTCTGGCCAGCGGTTACAAACGTACAAACAAACGAACACCGTCATCTTTATATATATAGACTAGCAGTACCCGCACGGCGATGCCCGTGCAAAAAATGTAAAGAAAGTCAACTGAATAAATTTAAATTCACTCCACCCTCTTAAGTAAAATTATTATATTTTTTAATTCAAATGTGCACCACGACCCCAAAACATTATATATCGTCATTAATATATTTAAAATATATTGATGACACTTTTAATGCCATTTCAGTTTGTAGTGTTCAATGCGAGGATTATTTTAGTTTTAAAGACTTTTTTCTTCTTTTCGTCTGTGTGTGACGAACTTATTTATTTTCAGCGAAATTTTTACGTTTCAATGGAACTTTTGACACAACTGTAGAGCCAAGATTTTCGAAAACTCTCAACGACCACAGCAATATTGCCCTTGAAATTTAATATAATCCACCGATTTAACCGTAATTTCAATGTAAAATTGGTCGCCAAATTTAAATTTATTAACATAGGGAACCGATTGTGTCAGGTAGCTCAGCCTCAACCATTCTTCCATGATTTTAATTTGAACATTAAAAGGCAAGAAATATAATGTTATTCGCACCATCTCTTTGAAGTGATTACAATCTATAACAGTAACCCTCAAATAAGCAAGATTTCCCTGGCTGGGAGGTTTGGTAAATTTCCAGATTGTTGCCAAACTTTACGACGCCAAATACGAAGAGTAATTTCATAGCGGTGTTACCGAAAATGTCAGAGTGGAACTATTAAAAATTTAGGTTTGGCGGCATTATATACATGTTTTAAACATGCAATAAAATACTTTTTAGACTGCAAACAACTACTGTTCCTTCACAGAGCGTTTTCTTTTTCTTTAATTTGGAGAAAGAAGTGTTTCACTGGCTGGGAGGTTTGGTAAATATCCCTATTGTTGCCAAACTTTACCACGCCAAATACGAAGAGTAGCTGATAGCCATCGCTAATTTTTTAACAATAATAGTTCCATTCTGACATTTTTGGCAACACCAAATTTTGAGGAATTCAACTGAATAAATTTAAATTCCCTCCCACCCCTCTGAACTAAAATTATTATATCCTTTAGTTCAAATGCGCTCCATCTTTTAAACTCCACTTAAAGTCATGTTAAAGTTTAAATCAATTCGCCAAATAAATCAAAAAGACAGAAAATTAAGAAAGAAATAAGAGATATTAAACATTCAAATTGAATAAATTTTCAAGGCTTAAATCTATACGCACAATTTTAACCACTAAGTAACTTCAGGGACAAAAGAGCAGCTGATCAGGAAAAAGAACCTAGTGTTTCAGTACTGCGTACATAGTTAAGCCTTGAAAATTGACTAAATTTGATTAATTAATATCTCCTGTCCTAATTAACGGACAGAAACGTGCTAAAACTTTTCTTTTTCAGAAAAAAAAACCCTTTCCAACGATATATAATGTTTTGGGGTGGGGGAAGGTTTTCCCCCCTCAATTATGGCGGATACACCAAAAATGAGACTAATTAATTAATTTAAAAATAACTAATTCGAAATTAAAAATTTGGGCTTCGCGGTGCACGGGGGCGGGGTACGTTCGAATTTTTGAGCCAAGTTTCAGGTCCGTAGGTGCTGTGGGGGCTTCTGGCCAGCGGTTACAAACGTACAAACAGACAAACACCGTCATCTTTATATATATAGATAGGAGGTTGAATTAAAAAAAAAAAAAACAAAACAAAGGGAAACTTACAACGAACCAGACCCGTCATTTGGGGGGTCAAGGGGGGGGGGATAATTGCTCCCCCCACTGGTTTTGAGAAATCAGTTAATATATAAATGGGCGTGGTGTTTCCTTTTTCCCGATGAAATTGCATTGTGTTTGCACCCTTTGCCCCCCCCCCCTCCTCTAAACACGTGAAATAACGGGCCTGCAGCGATGCATTATACTTAGTCTGGTCATATTTTTCGTGGTACCTCTGGTACTCAACTGTGTAGATGATCATGTTAAGTGTACTTCTTGATACACTATGCATTTTACTTATTTCTCTAACTATCAATCTACCATTAAAATTTTAGACAGTACATTTAGCATAGAATTCTCGGGACATTAATGTTTTTATCCTTTAGATGCCTAAAAACAGTTTTATTTTAAAAACTCGCACTAAAAAAGTAGTTTTTTCTGAATAACGTCTAAAAATATATCTATATCAAAAAGAAAGTTAAAAAAAAAAAAAAAAAAAAAGCTTCTGAAGAAAAGAAGAGTTAAGCATAATAGCAAAAGAAAGAATAACTACATGCTTGGCACTCATTAAATAACTTGAGCCTATGTGACTATTGAAGTTTTGCATCTTATCTCCTATAATTGGGGAATGTTTAACTGCCGAATAAGTATGAATAGAAGTCAAATCACTCGTTTCGCCAATTTCATGAGTTTAAGATAAAATTTGATAAGAAAAACTATTAAAACACCATTTGATAATAACTAGATGAGTATTAAAACTTATAATCTTTACTCAACGAATGCGTATTTAAAAATCTCTTTTTTAGAATTTTCAATTAAATGTACAACACTAGGAGCAATAAAATGTCGAAATGGTGGTCAAAAGAAGTTAAGACATTCAATTTAATTACTGTTTTTCAAGAAAAATAAACTTTGGAAAAGGTATTTTTACTCAAAACAGTTAAATTGTCGCTGCATTTTAATAAGTTAATTTAGTTTTAATTTGATGAACCCATCTTAAGAATGAAAAGCTACATTAAGTATGTGGCCGACTACTGGATAAATCATCCAAACTGCTTAGAACCAGTGGTCGCCCTACCATAGCCGACTATTGGAAATGGAGAAGAACTCTGTACCCAGTAAGGGGGTCGGCCACCCCTTTAAAAAATAATCGAGTCTAACCAGGAATTCGCTCTTTCATTGAAACATTATGTTAGACATTCCATTAAGATAAAAATCACTCAAATTTACAGTAGAATTAAATTAATAAGTGTAATTAGCCATTTTAAGAAGACGTGTCCTCTTAGCTGAAAAATAACCAGAATCGCAATCTTGGATGACGGGCACACCATTCAAAATGAAATGACTCATTACTAATTCAAAAAAAGTACCCAAAACTTAACTGCCACTGTTTGATGATTGAGGATAGGTACATGAATGTGTGCATGCGCCATATCTGATTTTGAATTAAAAATGTACTATTTATGAGGAGTTTTATGTCATTGTGGCCGACTACTGGAGCACTTACCCTATATGTTTGTATTTTCCAGCCTTTTGATTTTTGGCACAGCCTTTTGTATAGGAATAGTTTAGATAACGTAGTCAGTTTTTTTCTTTAACTTAAAAAAAAGGAAACTCTACTTTCAACATATTGCGAAAGAAAAAAGAAAAAGAAAAAGCCTTGGGCTTTCTCTCAGAAAATAGTTTCTTATAGATATTCAGTACTTTCATTTTACAAGAAAAATATCCGCCTGGAATTGAAATCAATAATAAGAACACTTGTTTGCAACTTGGAAACCCGATACTTTTTAAACAAGTTTTATGTTGATTCTTAACTCGAGATATGCTTCAAAGTAGGGGAAGACAACAAATAGAACTTTTTGCATCTAAGCATTAAACAAATACGAAACATCATGTCGCTCGATTTTCATACATGCATTCTTTTTTTACCCGTTTATAATCTCTTATTTTAGTTTTCGAAGATTTTTCAAGAGTTGTTGTTTAAACTTTTAGTGCTCCCTGTAAGTCTCCTTAGAAAAAAGAAAAGAAATTCATAATTCAAAGAGAAAGAAAAAGAAAAAAAAAACACTTTTGTTATGTTATGTTAAAAGTTTTGCACAAAAAGTTATAAGAAGGAAAACACTTTTTTTTACTGCAAATGCTAAGTTTTCATTTCAATAGTAGTCATTCAGGAAAACTTTCAGCAATAATTTCTCTACTTTGGAACTGCTCTCTTCAAATTTTAATGGATTCAGTGTACTCTTTCGTTAAAAATAATTAATAATAATAATTCAAAAAGAAAAAAAAGAATGCAGACATCAGTTCCCTTGATGGCAGTATTTTACTCCTAAACTATAGCATAGTTTTCTAAAACCAAAACATTAAGATACAATGAAAATAAATTTTTTACCTGGTTTTTTGCCACTTTGAGTAACTTTAGGCTATGTCAAAAACAGGGTGAAAATTAAGTTATTTTTATAAAAGTTATGCAACTTTAATACTGTAATATAAAACATGTCTGCATTAAAAACTCCAACTCTGTCTCCAACAACAGTTCCTTTTTTGCTGTGTATCGCTTTTGAGTTGCATGTTATTTGTATGAATGGAATTAGTTAGTGTCAGAAATAATTACTAATCAATTTGAGAAAAACAGAAGTGGTAGAAATGCGAAGATATCTTACATCAACAAATGGATTTCTGGAACTTGAAAAGTTAAAAATATCGTAAAATCGGGCACATCTTCCTGAGATGATGGGCGAACCAGTAGTTAAGAAATCATTTCTACGGTGCATTCTCAAAAACTATGGTACCTATACGTAGGGATGCACCGATAAGCATATTGCCGATTACCGATTACCGATTAATCGGCGAATGAGACTCGGCCGATTAATCGGCAGAGCCGATTAATGTTCGGGTTTTTTACTTTTAATAATTATCAATTTCATCCTCATTGTTTTTACCCCTTCTAATACAATTCTGATTTTTAGAAATGGTTACTTATTTGTTTGTGACAAAAGATTTGTTTTTCTCCATTTTTCCATATTAAATAATTTCAAAATTTATCAACTTCCTTTGTAATTTTTTAAATATTTTTGTAAATAAAATTGCATTAACACACTACACATAATAGTTATTAAAACAAATGGCGGGGGGGGGGCTGTGATGAGCACTTTAGGGGTGTTCTTAATTTAAATTTGTTTTTCAACTATAAGTAGCCATTTAATTCAAGACTTTTGTTCTTCGAAAATTAGAGGTTATGTAAAAGCAATAAGCTAAAGAGTAAAATATCGAGACATGAAAATTGTTGCAACATTGTCTATAAGTGTAGATTTATTCAGAATAGGAGTATTAAATTATTAAATCATTTTATATCAACTGAGAGGCAACTTATTATTATTATTTTGTATTTCATTCTTTGAATTATTTGTTTTGTTTTTACTCACTACACTTTCGTAAAACGTGTAATTCTTGTGTTGGCAGTAAATTATTTATTTCTTGTTTATAAATTTATCCATCGTAATATTGTGTTCAAACATCGTTGAATTAATTTTACTTGTAACATCTTTTCCGCCAGTTGATCAGCAAAACTTGACTGATTATAAATGAAATAAATATTCATGTTTTTGAATTTCAACTTAGAATTTCAGGAATTTGCAGAGGGCATATCTTTTAATATTCTAATCAGTTTTTCGTTTTCTATGAACTATTTGTTTTGTTTATACTCTGTACACACTTTCATACTGTATGTTATAGTAAGGATTTCAGAAAATTACATTTATTTTCTGTTAATAAAACAATTTATTATAGTTTCATGGAGAAGGTATACTTTAAAAGATAATGTAAAAAATTAAACAAATTCGCCGATTAATCGACAAGATTTTTCCGATTATTAAAAATCGGCAAAGTGGCCGACTATGGCCGATTAATCGGCCCTGCCGATTAATCGGTGCATCCCTACCTATACGTATAAAATAGGAGGAAAATGTCTACCTTATGTTAAAAATGTATAATACTAAAAGAATTTTCCCAAAATCTTGAAAATGTACACTTAAAATTATGCCTCGTGTTTTCATACTGTCAATTTAAAATAAATTACGAATTAATTTAATATTGATTCAATTGACAATCTTGATTTTAATTAAATCTGATTTTTTTTAATAAATTAAAAGTACTTCAGTTTTTTGTTATTGCACATCACTTAGCTTGCTGTGCATTCAATGAACTAAAATCGGCATTTTATAAGAAACAGGTGTTTTAACTGAAGTGATTAAAATTTAAATAAACTGTCTCTATTTTACATTTGCAAAAATAAAGGAATTAAAATTGTAAAATGTAACATAGTATGTTTCTTAATCGCAAAGTAACAAA
This sequence comes from Uloborus plumipes, assembly GCA_038373865.1. Taxonomy (NCBI): domain Eukaryota; kingdom Metazoa; phylum Arthropoda; class Arachnida; order Araneae; family Uloboridae; genus Uloborus; species Uloborus plumipes. Next base: position 9,085 of record JAXGGA010018205.1, read on the forward strand.
ATAGTGATAGTTTTCATTGAAAATCAGAATGTTAAGACAAAACTATTCTCTACTTCTTGCTTAAAATTACCAGAACAGTTTCAAAATAATCGCGAGTAACATAGATAAACAAATTACATAAAGTACAAGTTAATTTTAAGTAGCTTCAATCATGGATTCTGAAATGCTCTAGATTCAGAAAAGTAAGTGTACAATAAACTAGTTTAAAAGCATGAAAACAACTACTAAAATTGTCGATTTTGCAAAGAGATTACGGTGTTCTTCATGTGCTTTACCGCGCGTTTTCTCTACTGGAAGTTAATAAAAATATTTATGTATACATTTACAAGCCGTACATCAGTACTGTATAAAAATATCTTGATTCCATTTCAACAATATATATTCTTATTTTTTGGTTAGAAAATGCGGACCGCAAAGTAGCACAAATACGTTATTTAAAGCAAAAATGCGAAATAAAAGTTCGATTTTTTTTTTCTGGAATCCACATTTGAATTTCATCTGCAGCGAGGAAAACTGCAAAGTCAGGTATGTGTACGTGAGTCCTAAAAAGCTTTATCTCTCTAGTACGTGAGTAGATTTGAATTGTAGTACGTTTTGAATTGCGTGCATATTGCCATGCATATTTATTTGCCTCTCTGAAATATTCTGTTACGGATGGAATGTAAAAATAATCTTTTATTTAAAAAAAATCCTTTAATGGAAAAAGTTTGTCTAGATAGGAACAATGTATTTACTTTTCGTGCATGTTTTATACACATTTTAAGCCTTTAACAACGCTCCAGTTTTTCTAAATTCTTGGATGAATAAAATACATTAGGGCACAATGCAGCAGCTTTTGAAGAGCTTAAGGCTGAAAGTTATCGCCAAATAAAAATTTAGTTATGTGGAAAAGATAAGTAAAAAGTATGTGTTCTTGATCGTGCTTATGTATGATTGCATATGGAAGGTACTGATTTGTTTTTACTGCTGAGAGTTGTCAGTTCTTGGTTGTTTTTTAAATCTTTCTTTCTTCTCATTCGTTGACTTCATGCGACAAAACTTTGGACCAATGATCACATTTCCTTACTTCCCCCATGTAAATTCACAGTTGTAAGCTTTATGCTTTATAAAGCGAATTATATCAAAGTTATGTACTTTTTCTTTCGGTCAGTATTTGTTCGAAATTTTGTTTTAAAAACTTTCTTCTTTCAATTGTTACGTCCGTAGCAGTGGACTTGCCCTCATCCGATCAGCATTACGCCGAAGAGATGCAAAATATTCTAGATTAAGTTGGGGTGTTTGGGATGTTCGTAAAACTTAGCAATGAATGCTCTAGAGACGATAAGGACTGCTCTATGCCTAAAAATATGACATGGAATACCAAAATTTCGGCTGTTGTCAAATTTTTTCGTAATGGGCTATATTTAATTTTATGTTTTTTTTTCTGAACATATTACAAAAATAAACTAAAATCATTAATTAGTGAAAAAGTTTCGTTTTAATTATTTGTTGTAAAATACCTACAGCAGCTTATGATTTTTCTTGAAAAATCAAGGCTGTAGCAAAATTTAATCGGAATAGGTTTACTTTAATTTAAAACTCAAATTTTTCCTCCATGCATATAAACGTTCAAAGAACAAAAAGGGAAATACCAGGATTGTATCTTAATTAAACAAATATTACAAAATAATTAAATACAGCGGCCTCTGAAACCTCACAACCAATATTATGTCCTACTTTGTTTACGACACTTGTTACGGATTAATAAATTAAATTGAGATTTACCATCATTAAACTGCGCCTATTGAACAACTGTTTTTTTTTCTTTATTTTGTTATGTTAAAGGTTAAACTAACTTATACCACAGTGAAACTAATTCCTAACCAAAATGTGTCATATTGACGTATGATCTATATTACTGAAACGATATATTTTGTTAAAAATAATGATTGCGTAAACAATATTTTCGGTTACGATATTTCTCTCATAGTAAATTTGAAAATGTAATTTTGGAAAAAAGGTTAGATTGATGATACATAAATTTAATATTCTGGCATATGTCGAGCAATTTTTCTAAGGCATAACCCGTTGCTAATTCGGGTTAAAGCTGCTATTTTTATTTATTTCCTGCGTTAGTAGGAATGATGTCCCATAGGATCATAAATGACATTCTGAAAGTACCCAGCAAAATTGGGTATCATATCTTTTTTTTTTTTTTTTTTGAATTACATTTGCAGAACCTAGTAATACCCCATTCCTTCTCCTTACCAATTTCCTTACACTGCAAAAAATAAAATGTTGTTTTTACAGCATGATACAGCTAATTTCATGATTTTATAGTAATAAAATAAAATTGCCAATTTCATAGTAAGAAATTGTAAAATTGGTAATTTTACAGTAATAAACTCTAAAATTGGTAATTTTACAATTTATTACTGTGCCTTTCAGTTTTAAATTGAAACCTCTGCTGCCAGTATTATATTGTTGTTTTTAAAGTAACGAAGGGACAGGGGGAAAAAAGATGAAAGTCACTTTTTTCTTCAATTTTGAAATACACTGCTCAAAACAATTAGGGGAGCACATGGTTTTAACAAAATTACGCAAATATGTATACCAATAAGTAACATAAAATGAATCGTTCTTAATTCAAAGCTTACCAGGAAACGGAATAAGATAATTTTATGAACAAATTAAAGTTAATGAGGCCAAAAACCAGAAAAAGAAGATAAGTGCGGAAATCGGGATGTTGCAGAAGCGTCCGTTTTATTACCGTAACTGTTAAATTCGATTGCAAGTAGTTTTTTTACATTTTTTTCTGGAGACAAGGTTACTTGAGAATGTCTCAACAACGTGATTTACTGGAATCCATGCCATGGCATGTTATAGGCAGGCTGGAATCCGGGTAAACACAACGTTGTGTCGCGGATGATGTAGGAGTTGTCAGAAGTGTTGCAAGGTTGTGGAAACGATTCCAAGAAACAGGAAATGTTTGACATCGATCAGGGCAAGGTCGGCCATGCGCCACTACAGCATTTGATGACCGGTATATACGGTTAACAGCCGGTCGAAACAGAATAGAGAATGCTACGCATCTGCAAAGGCAGTTGCTCTTGGCAATATTACGAAGGGTGTCCAGCCAAACAGTACGTAATGGGCTTCATGAGGGAGGGCTCTATGCACGTAGGCCAATGGTCTAAATTTTGTTGACCCCACGCGACTGTGTGGCTCGAAGAAGACGGACTGCTAAACATCGAAATTGGGAGCAACATGGTTGGAGCCAAGTGCTGTTTACAGAGGGGTTGCAATTCAGTCTGGGGAGTGACAACGGACTTGTTCTGGTATGGAGGGACAGGGTCACTCGAAATAATCCCGCGTTCGTTCGTGAAAGGTCACAAAACAGACGAGCTGGTTGGGTGGTATGGGGTGGAATCAGCATAGGCGGACGTACGGGCCTGCATATCATTTGGAATGGCACTTTGACGGGCCAAAGGTATGCAGACGAGATACTGAGACCTCATGTCATCCCTCACGCTGGAGCTATTGGATATTCCTTTGTTTTTCAAAACGATATTGCTCGACCGCTGAGAGCTCGTCTGATGGAGAACATGCTTAAAACTGAAAAAATACAGCGTACGGAATGGCCAGCGTGCTCTACTGACCTGAATCTAATCAATCATGTTTAGGACATGGTCGGACAATGCATTGCTGAGTGACAAAGGTCGCCTGTTACTGTCCGTTGGAGATTGCACTTCTTGAGGAGTGGAACAGTACTCCCCAAATTCATGCCCATAAGCTTATCGCATCCATACCAAACAGGTGTGTAGCAGTCTTAGCTGTTCAAGGAGACCACACGCCTTATTAAAACACATGCAACATGTCTAAACAGTACCTTTTTTTCATTTTTTACATGTAACCAAAATGTTGCCCAAAATCACCTTTTTATGTTTTTTCCACATTTTCAAAGAATTCAAGATTAAATCCAAAATTTTTAGGTCTTTTTTTCTGTATTGTGCATTGATACACGCGTACTATCCTTTGTACGTCAATCCGTGGCTGTCTTGCACGGTTTTCTTCACTTTTTTGCTTGCTCCCCTAATTGTTTTGAGCAGTGTATTAGCTCTATTTTGGGTTATAAAGGAGTACATCAGGTAGAACAACAAGGGGGGAAAAGATGAGAAGCGACCGATATGTGCATGAAAACTGAATTTACTATATAAGTAGTTACGAGAAATCAAACTTTGTTCTTCGTTTTTCTCAAAATCGCTTTTTGGTCACTTTCATCTTTTTTCCCCTTGACCCTTCGTATGATACAAATAATTTTATGGTAATAAACTGTAAAATTGCTAATTTTTACAATTTATTTCTGTTCATTTTAGATTTAAACAGAAACCGCTGCTTGCAGTATTATACTGTAAAAACAACAATTTATTTTTTGCAGGGTACAATAACACTACATGCTGGAGTTTCAAAATTGACAAGATATAAACGACAACCAAACCAAAAGTTATAACTTTTCTTTTACATTATTTCAATAGCAATTCTTTACCTTGACCAGAAACATGATTTCCTCCAAAAGTGGATGAAATATGAAACACTGTATTTCCCGGAGGGCGATAAAGTAAGAAATAAAATTCGCCAGAAACAGTCTTGTTTAAATGTCGAGATACTTAAGTCAAAATTATGAGGAGAGGGCAGTTGCGTAGTCAACAGAAATGTGATGTCGCATCGAACGTTTCAGAAATGGCCGTAGAATCAGGAAAATGGCGCACGCATTCGTGGAATATTAAATAACTCTTTTCAGAAAATTACCCTGCTTTTATGACTCGTAATTTACAGTCTTAATTACACATATGATGTAATTATGCCGAATTTTGCCTCCAATGTTTAACTTAATTAGGGGACGTTTGCTGATAAAAATGATATGAGCTGCTTGAAGGAAATAGTGTCAGTTTGAGAAACATGCAAGTGTGAAGATGTCACTGTATAACTACGTATGAAGTTACTGCTATTAAACTAGAGAGTCTTATTTTTCATGAGGGATTTCGAACCATACTTACACCTTTAACTGCAAAAACACATAAAGGTAAAAGTGCGAAAATTTATCCCTTATCGTTGCAAACTCGTAAATATGGACTGAATAAAAAATCAGCATTTAGCAAATACAGTTGTGCTACACAATTCTTAACAGATCTGCTCATGACGTAACGAATCTGTGCATTTGTTTTTTTCAACGCTGCAGTTTTGCTTTTATTTTTAAGCACAAAAGTATTTATTTATTTCATACCATAATTCATTGAAAGTTTTTTTTTTACATGCATGTAATGCAATGAAATATGCAATGAAAAATGCAATGAAAAACAAGAGACAATAAGAGAATTTTTATATTTAAATCTATTCTAAGTCACGAATATCAGACAAAGTGCACAATATTCAACATAAAATCCAGTCTGGCTTTTGGTCTATAAAGCAAACTCCTCACCATAAATATTAAGTGTGTTAGACTCTAAATATCCTTTATAAGAGTATAAAATATTAGTGGTTTTTTTGCAATAGAGCCCAGTTCCGAATCAATTCTTTCCCCAAATCACATATCCCATTCCCACTTCGCTGCGAAAACATTCCCGACTAAGAAGTTATTATTATTAAAAACGCGTAGCGCTCAAATGTAACGCAAAATGCTGATGGCTAAAAACCGCTTTACATTTTAGTGGGGCTTTTATGCTTCATAGGCACCCAACTCAAGTGCAGAAAATATCGGAATTTCCTTTTCACGTTTCATTACTATCCGGAACACCGAAAGGCGTAAAACATTTGTGGATAGCACGTAAACGTCGTGCATAAACATTTTCTTTGGCTCGTCATAGGTCTCAGAGCAAAGAGGCACTGGCGTATCAAATTGTAATGCCTGTCAATTTATTTACGCGGAGCTCTTTCAGCTTCTGAGGAATAGCGAAAAGTTTTGTAATTTACAAATGTTTTCTCGAGGTTTTCGCTGAATAATTGAAAAGGGGTAGGAAACTGTTTCCTTTTCACCCCTCGCTTAAAAAAAAGTTGAGTGGATATTTTTGGTTAAAGATTCGGTTTTTATTTTATCGTGCGTAAAATTTCATGCACGCTTGGTTTTCTAGGGACACAGATGAAGGGGATTCATATATGCGGGGATATATTTGATGATGTTTTTCTGATTGATGACAAAATTCCATTGATGACAAAAAATGGACGGCAGAATTTTAAAGCTCACAACTTATTTTTTCAAAGAAAAACATAATATTCGTATCTTTTTAACATCTGGTTTAAATATCTGCAAAGTTCAAAAAACCTAAATCCACTAGCAGTTGACACCCGCGTGAGCAGTTTATTCTGAGCTTTTAGACGATGACTCTTATAAAGAAAACACGAATTGGCAGCAGCAACCTAGGAAGTAAAATATCAACTAAGAATAATGTGAAAGGTTAGCATTGCAAATTTGAACCCATTTTATGTATTTTGAATTTTTCTGTTACTTTGTAATTTTTAATGTAAGAAACGATTTTAATTTGTAAGACTTGAATATTAGTGCAATGTCAACTACTAGTAAGACGGGGCCGCCGGGAAAAAAGCGCGCGCGTTCTTAGGTCGTGACGAAGGAGAAGGAACGCGCGGAAGTCATGGAGGTCTCGCTAGTAAGGATGTCTATTACTAGTAATTTTGCTTGATTATTAAGTAATGATAAATTGCTATATGATTTCGTTTAGGAACTCAAACATCGTGCATTCCCTCTTTCATGCGGGAAGTCTGGCATCAGTTGGTTCCCACAAATTCTTTAAAATATGAAATAATGTTAATCATACTTTACTTAATACGAATAAAAAAAATATGAAAAGGTAAAAAAATCTGAGAAACGATACGGGTCATTTTCAAAATTTGCTTACATTTGCTGTCCGGAGGTTAAAAAGACGATTTTGAAGCATAATTTATATTTAAAATTCAACGCGAATAATTATTTTCTGTAAGAAATACCCCCAAAAAATTCTATCACTCAAAAAATATTGAAATGTATTTATTTATTTTTATATATGTCTTTAAAAATGAGAATCAAGGCAAAAACGCTTGTCCATTTTCCATTTTCACAACTTCAACTACTTTTTTTATATACTTAATTGTATAAAAAAGTATATGCGACAAATTATTTTTATATATGGACTATTAGTGTATGATGTTCATGAGAAATATTTACAATAGTATTTTTTTAATTAAGAAATGTATGAATATATTTTGTCCGGAAGTTCTTGTCAAGTCCGTTACCGTAAGATTATTTTAGCTAAAAAAGGTATTTATTGCTGTCAAAAGATGGTAACACGTATTCAGTTAACTTAACAAACTAGTAACGTAACTATTTCGTACCATTTAGTTTTTTTCAGTCGAGAAGTGTTGCTGTAGCGTTTCGCACAAAATTTCTTGAAGGTGCGTATTTTTATTCTTTGTCAAGTCCGTTACCAAAGATTTTAGTTATAATTTTTGCTTTTTCTAAACTTTTACCCATAAATATTGTTTATTATACAACTCTAAGAAAATGCATGCTGTTGTTCAATTTTTAAGTAAGACATTCTAGCCATAATTTGATATTTTTTGTTGAAATGTCAAGTCCGTTACCATTAGTGATTGCAATACCGGGATATGCGTACATCAAATACTGATATGATATTCTGAGTTATTTTGCAATTTCGTGATATCGATATTGGTAACGAATTAATAGAACATTAATAAATAAAGGTAGCGGAAAAATTGAAAAAGGATATCTTCATCATTAGCCCGTGTGATGAATCGCATTTCCGTGCATTTATGTGCAACATTTTCCCCTTCATATCCCGCTTTTGTTAATAATGTATTATACACTTGTTTATAATGTTAAAAAAATAACTTTCCTAATAGTGAAGTCATAGCTATGTGTGCTGCTTGCCTATGAAAAACTGCTTGAGGACTAAGTTTCAGATTTAGAGCAAATGTTTTATTTTATTCATATATTCCAAAAATGGTTTTTCTGTATCTTAATAGTTAGAAAGTGTTATTATAGCGAATGAATATATATGTATGAATGTGTAATGCTTTAAAATATCATTAAAATCATAGTAACAGACTTGAAGTTTATTTACGGTTTAAGGTCAAATCCGTTACCAAATTTCAAGTCCGTTACCATACAGTTTTTTATCGATATTTTAACAACTACAAACATCGTTTTAAGCTTCAGGAACGCTAGTAATTTCAAATTAAGTTGGTTCTAGGCGCTATAATATTGTTTAAAAGTGAGATTTCATATTGATTTTGTATGGTAATGGACGACAATTTTCCTTGCAACTTTAAAGTTTTACAATATCATTTGAATACTTAATTATGCATCAAAGTGTACAACCAATTACATTTTCACACACCTGAAATAAGTGACTAAACATCTATTAGTGTTTCTGAAAGAAAATAGCAAGTTAAAAAAAAATATTTAAAAATTCTGAAATGTAAGCATATGGTGAAAATGACCCATACACCTTTTAGAAACATGAAATAAATAACTGGCCAATTCTTGATTGCAAAGGTTTTTAGTTTATCAGAAACAAACGTAAACCATTTATGCCCAAGTTTTTTAAACATTTTTTTCAATTTTTATCTGCTTAAAACTCTTACTTAGATTGGTTCACATATATTTTAGGCTTAAAATAGTTCGCCGTTGCCATATATATTAAGTTATTTAACGTCCTGTTTATGGGATATTTTGCAGATATGTGGGCAAAATACGACCTTACTTGACTTTACTTGTGCAAAGTAACATTACAGAAGGCATCTGTGATCAATTTTAAGCAAATCATTTTAAAATAGTTTAATTTTATAAAAAATAAGTTCGCAAAAAAACTAAATTTCTGTGGCTACCCATGCTGGATCGTCGCTTGATTGATTTGTCTGAAAATAGCTGTCAATAAATAAACTCTGATGTCCAAATAGTGGCTCTAACTGGTTTTCTCAAGAAGAAGGACTATTTAGCTTGTGAGAAACAGCTTTAGTAAAATGATATACCCATTACAGGTTTTTGTATGCAGTAAGTAACAAGCGACCCGTTTCTAGGCTACTGGCGATAAACGGGTTAAGTTTTATTTATTTATTTATTTCGTTCATTTTACACTAAATTATTTGGAAATATTTTGGAATTTAGAACTCAGAAAGTTTAATTAATGGGTTTTTGGATAAATATCATAATTTTTTAAGTATGACTATTAACGGCAATCTTTTATGTACATCATTCATCTATATATTTGAAACAACACGTGCAAAATATTTTTTTCCAAAAAAAGATATAAAAGGTGTGATTTTTTTTAACCCATTTATGACCAGTAGCCTAAAAACGGGAAGCTTGTTAGTTACTGCGTACAAAAATCTGTAATGGGTATATCATTTTACTAAAGCTGTTTTTCACAAGTTAAATAGCCCTTCTTCTCGAGAAAACCAGTTAGAGCCACTAGTTAGACATCAGAGTTTATTTATTGACAGCTATTTTCAGACAAAGCAGTCAAGCAACGATCCAGCATGGGTAGGCACAGAAAGTAAGTTTTTTTGCGAACTTATTTTTCATAAAATGAAACTGTTTTAAAATGATTTGCTAAAAATTGATCACAGATGCCTTCGGTAATGTTACTTTGCACAAGTAAAGTCAAGTAAGGTCGTATTCTGCTCACATATCTGCCCAGTGTCCCATAAACGGAAAGTTAAATAACGTAATAAATATGGCAACGGCGATCTGTTTTACGCCTAAAATGTACGTAAACCATTCCAAGAAAGAGTTTTAAGCAGATAAAAATTGAAAGAACTTGTAAAAAAAAATACTTGGGCATAAATGGGTTAATGTATCATTTTCCCCCACCTATCTTTCTTATCAATAAACTTTGTTGGGTTCATATTTAATCTCGAAACAAATAATTTGTTGGTAATCTATGCACGAAAGAAAATATCTTCATTTATCAAGTAATTGTAAACCCTAGAGGGGAAATTTATTCTTAATCATTGCTGAACTTTCTAATTTCAGCAAGAGAAGATGGATGAAAGTAAAACTTTATATATACATTATATCATCAATCAAATTTTCCTTTAAATTATTTATGTTCTTCTTTGGATTAAAAAATACTTAATAATACAGAAAAAATATATATTTCAGTGCTTTAGTCACCCATGCTTTACATTGTTTGACTTGGTTTGCATTTTGTAAAGCGATACAGTAAATCGGTAAGTATTTTATATTTCATTTAAACGAAAAAAAGAAAAAAAAAAAAACACGTTTTTGAGCATTAGATAAGAGACGCGGAGATTTTCGTGCAGACACAATACCCTGCAAAAAATAAAATGCTGTTTTTACAGTATAATCCAACTAATTGTATTGCAATAAACTGTAAAACTGCTAATTTTACGGTAATAAATTGTAACATTGCTGATATTACAGTAATAAACATGCTTACGCTTTTATTTATATCCTTATATATATATGTGTCATCTCTCAGTCATTTATAAACATTTTCTAACGAATCCAGACACAGATAAATAGTGCACATATAGAGAAAGTTGTACATCAGTAACGTTGATTTTTCAATTAAAAAATAGTTTCGCACGAAGCAATTTTTATCGTTTGCATTCTACCATTGTTGCAAAAGCTAAGTGGGGAAAAGTCCACAGCGCTGCAACTATGACAACCATAAGGGGAAAAGTGCGGAGTGGGGGGAATTAATTTGGCTTTGAAACGTCAGTTCTCGTTACACAGAATATAGTTCTGGGCAGTGGCGGATCCAGAAAAAATCTACAGGAGGGGCACAAAATCACAGTTTAATTTTTTACTTGAAAAATAATAATTATTGTTAAAAACAAAAAACTGTCGTATACTTATGTATTATCATATTTTCCTTACTTTTCGGTTCCTGGTAATAATGGCATTCCATCAAGCAGTCATGGTATAGTATGGCTCTGGCAGTAGAAGGTGTCCTTTAAAAGTGTTTATTTATTTGTGGATACCTTGCATTAGGTTCACGTTGCATTAGGTTGAGTTAGAATACGTACACAACATTATTTCATTCAGCAAAGTGCTTGTAAATGAATAAAAAAGAACTCGGAACACGAGAAAATATCACTGAAGAACTATCTACTTTCCCATAACGGTTAAAACATAACAATATTATAGCTAAAGTGCTTTGGATGACAACTTTTTTGATGAGTCTAAATTCGGAAGAATTCACAGACATGGCGCTGTATACTTCAGACAAGTATCAAAATATATTATCAAATATATATCGTTTGAAGAAATGTAGCTGTAATAAAAATGTATTAAGTGAGTAGTTTTTCCCTTTGGGAATGAGAACGCAAAAACACACTGCCACCCAACCGCTTGTTACGTCTCCCCCCACCCCTTTTTTTGCTAATACAAGGTAAGCAAAAATACGTCAAAGCAGAGTGCCTTTGCTTTCAAACGATCTGGCGCCATGGAATACGTTTGGGACATTCGAAAGTTCCGAAGATCAATAAATGAAAGGAAAAGAAACCGACACATTTTTCTCACAACGGAAATGTGCCAAGAGTAATATTCAAAATGAAACTATTTATTCATTACTAATAGTAAATCAAAGCTTAAAAGCAATTGTGACAGTTGCATTTTTTTTGCTGGTTATCAAATAGGTCTCTGTCACGGTATTAATATTTGTTTTTCTTTTACGATTCCATTGCCAAAAAAACTTAAAAATATTTTAAAAAATACAAAACAGATATATCGAATCGTCTTCGATAATTTGATCGGTGTTTCTTGTTTCAGCTTCAGTATGGGTTTTAGGCTCTTCTAGAATATATGACAGGGGGGGGCACGTGCCCCTGTGCCCCTCCCGCTGGATCCGCCACTGGTTCTGGGGATTATTCGTTTGGCGGGAAAAATATTTCAGATATAACTCTTGTAGCACGGAATACATTTTCAGTCTTGAGTAGTGTTATTAATGAGAACAAAAGCCTTATACACAATTGATTTCACACTAAATACAGAAACGATCAATAAAGTAAGAACGTGTGAACAAAAATCTCAGCATACTTATTTTTTAGAGATATTTTGAGAATAGTAATGCTTTTTTGTTTCTCTGATAGATGCAGGTGATTTTTTTTCTTCGAAGCCTCTAATAATTTGACCTAAATAATTTGAGGCTAAAGTTGAAGTTCTAAAAAGTAACTCCAGGCTCATTAATGTAAATATTTTCACACAAAGGTTCACATTATAACTGACATTGAATTAGCATAATGAACGTAAAAAGCGAAATAAAAGAATAGTAATTTTTTGAAAACGTGTCTTTTTTCCCCTTCAACATCAATGACCTTCCAGTTGGAAGCTCTGTTATATGCTATAACGAGAACCTGAGTTTTACATAACTGCACTATTTACTAAAACAAATTTATGCACAAACATACCTGCTTGACTTTATTCGTTTCTTACTAATTAACAAAGCTGTATATTTTTACCGAGATAAAAAGAGACAGAATGTTCTCTTTTTTTGCTGTTTCGAAAAATTGAGTTGACGCAGGTAAGTAGACTTTCAGAGCATTCTTTTAAGTTTCTTCTTTTGACAAGATTTGAGATAAAACTATCTTTTTTCATTTGATTGTATGACCTTTTTCTGAATCTTTAAAAGCAGACAAAAGTTTAAAGCAACGCACCGCCTTCACCGATAAATGTTTCTTGCAATAGGCATAAAATATCATAGCGTCTGATAATATTACATTACTTTATTAAGCTTTTGTAGTTTATTTGCAAAGTGTTTTTTCATTTATTTAAAAAAAATGATTTTGCCTCTTTTGCCAACAAAAAATTTCATGAAAAATATTCGTATCAAAAATAAAAAATAACAGCAGATATAAAAATTATTATCGATGGAAGTTCCCTCTGTGTTCTGCAGTTAAGCCTTGAACTTCAACTTAATTATTATTATACTTTGCTTGCACACTTGTGGCAACAATTTAAAAAATTAAATTTTATGTTTAGAGTTCTTTTCTTAAGAAGTTAGTTATTATGTTTGTAGCAGCGTTGAGCGTTGCATTCTCACATATCTCTCTTATTCTTTAATTCATGTTGTATATATTATTTAATGTGTTGTGAGTTTTAATAAATGTATCATTTTTATCACAGTTAGCAAAGCATGTTCATGATTCATTGAACTCACATATTCAGAGTAAATGGATCTACAAGTTTTTAGATAGGCAACGTAGCCCAGCAAGCTTAAACAATCAATATTAATATCTCTTTTATTTTTACCTCAGAAGCTCTTCACCAAAATATTTATTTCAAAAAATAATAGGTCGTTGAAAAAAGCCATGTATGGGTTTTAAAAAATTACCCAACGTGTTTTTAATACGAAGAAATTAGCCAGATTTTTTATTAGAATAAATCAGTTGCAAAGGTACTCAAAGACACTTCGAGAAGTACAACCTCCAAAAAAAAAAAATAAATAAAAAAAAGTATATAGCAAGTTGGAAAATAATGCTTCGATAAAAATTTTAGTTCAAAATGCTTTA
>JAXGGA010018206.1:0-22602 GCA_038373865.1 Uloborus plumipes
GCAAATCTCATTTTCTAGCCCATTGGCACATTTTAGGGGGGTGCCGCAAAAGAAATTCGAAAATTGATTTTTTGTGACCACCCTAGTGGGCAGCCTGACTTCTCCTAACGTCATTAAACCCGGCCAAAAATGCATTTTTAAGACGAGGGTCTCCAAACTACCACACTTTTTTCTAACGCAACTACCAGAGTTAGTCTGAAATAGCGTGATTGAAATTTCAATTTTTTTAATTTTCGGATTGATTTCCACTTAACTCCTTCAAAGATAGTCAGAAATTGCGTTTTTAACTTTCGAAAACCATTCAAAAGAAGGTCCATGAATACATATTTCGCAAAGACAACCTAAAAATAACTTCAATTATGGACAAAAATTTGAGAAGAACACCCCTCTCCATCCCTTTCCTCTATCATTACCAAGCACATTGTCTAAAGTTACCCTTCAGTATCCCTGAACTCTTCCCCATCCTTTGTACTTCACCAAAATAGCCTAAATTGTGTATTTAAAACCTTCAGTTTCCGCAACTCCCGATCCTCTGTATCAGCAAAGACAGTCTAATTTCAATTTTGGAAAAAGTCCCAGATATAACACAAACCTATTCTTTTCCTAATCTTTAGGGCCCGATTAACCTCTGAAGCTATGAAAACTCAGTTTTATGTCAGTTCCTTCCAGCATATTTTGTTCGGGGAAATTTTCTTAACATTCTACCCATATTTAAACAGAACTCAAAAGTACTACAAGCATTATGTCTAAAAGTGACCCAGATGAATTTAGGTTCAAGTTTGCTCCCCCTCTCCATTTTCTCGACATACGCAACATATGGAATTGTTGTGCATTACTTATGTTTACACTAATTCTCAGTGATGATAAATCTGATCCAGCAACGAACTACCCTTACCATTACAGTTCGTTGTTGGATCAGATTTATCATTTCATAAAATTTCTGTAAAGGTACATTGTACTTTTATAATAACAGCTAAGGCAAATTGTATTCAACCAGTTCTGCTCTTTGCAATGTCTTTAAAGCTTGTGCTATAAGAATTTTTATGCTCTGTTTTTCTGTCATTTTTGGGTCCCCTGAAAATTTTGAGGGGAAGATTAAACTTCCTAAACTTTTTAAGTAATCAGGCCTGCCTGCCTGTCTATCTTTATTAAAATTTGCAATTTTTTTACCTTCAGTTTTGAAAATTTCTTTTGGGAGCAACCCCCCCTCCTCCTCCCCTGGGTCCAACTTACTAAAAATAAGACCTCAAAGTGCTGTTTTATTTCCATTTTAGCTTGATAATTTTGTGCCTAATTCTCAAGAAATGAAGCTTCTTACTTGCACAAAATTAACTAAGAGAAATACAGATTAAATATCAAAAGTTTTTTTTTCAATTAATAAATTATTATTCTTTCTTAAAAATGTATAATTCTTTAATGTTGTGCATATGTTTTCAGAAAATTAGAGGACCCTTTGGAATATGAGGCCCCAGGCCCAATCCTAGTTGGCCTGTGCCATAATCATACCTTGCCTCCATTCGCCTAATATTACAAAAGACTGACTGAAACAATGTTTTAAAAACTTTTATTTCGAACTCTCCAGATAATTTCCACCGGCGTGGATAAATCCTATACTATAATACGAGAGATTGTTGCCAAGTCGAAAATCGCCCCAGAATTAATAAACTCCGGTAAACTTGGGGGGTCTGGAGTTTTTGGCCACGAGGAATCGATTGGCGTCGGTTTTGAAGCGCTACGGTCGAACAGTTCGGAGTTACAGATAGGATTCATGAAAAGTTTGAGAAGATTTCTTACTACGCCATTTTCTTTATGATTACTCTTTTTGTTACTGTTTCATAGCAACCACATTTTAACAATGGATTTCATATTTAATCACATCAGCGTAAATTTATATTTTTATGGTGTTTGGCAAATAATTTTTGGCAACACGTTAGAATTGTTATTGTTTTTGAAATTTAAAAGAGATTGATCAAAATAAACTTAGAATTGGGTATGGGCCGCGGTAGAGCCGCTATATAGACAGGCCGACGCATCAAGCTTAAGTTTCACCACTTTGGATCCAACTCATCAACTTTCACTTTCATTTTTCATTGTTAAGGAATTAGGGTTACCAGAGTAAAGTTTCGGGACATTGCCAAGCTTTGTTAAATTTACGTAAAAAGTTACCAAAAAGCGATAACTGGCCAGAAAAGACAATCCTCACACATGCGCTGGATCCAAAGTGGTAATCTTGATGCGTCGGCTCGTCTATATAGGAGCCTGAGGCCGCGGTAGTCCAATCGGTAAGTCGTCGGACTCGTAACCGAAGGGTATCGGGTCGATCATGTAGCCGCCGATCAAAGGTCCACCGTCTTCATTAATGGTTGCTGGAGGACGTTAAAAATGTTCGTGGTCACAAAATCTTCCAAGTGAAACGAAACCTCTGGGGTGTGCTGGGCCAAGGGTTTACTCGGTCCTTGCGCCTTCTTCAAAAAAGAACAGAGGGCTCTTCAGGGCCCCGTCCCGGTTAAAAATCGAGTTGTGGTATGTACGGGGGGGGAGGGGGGACCTGGAGGGTAAAGTTAAGTGAAAGTCAAAACCAACTGGAACCAAATGCGTACTGGAGAACAGGGACTCTGCATCCATTCTCATGAACCCCTCCCGCGCCTTCGGCCCAAATGAAATGAAATTAGGTGTGATTTTACGGTGAGCATGGATTAAATAGGTTTGCGTTTTTTACAATAAATTACGGCTGTTTTGGATGCGTAATTGCAACCAAAGGCTCAAAAATGCTTTTCAAGTTTATCTAAATAAGTACTTCGCACTTTAGAAAAAAACACGAGTTTACAAACCTCTTTTTTTTTTTTTTTTTTTTTTTTAACCGAGCGGGCTCGGTTCCCTGGTACACGTTAGGGGTAATACGAGGAATGGTTGCCAAGTCGAAAATCGCCCCAGAATTAATCAACTCCGGTAAACTTGGGGGTCTGGGGTTTTTGGCCACGAGGAATCACGAAGTTTGGTTTTTCTAAATAAATTTATAAACTTCAACACACTTTAATCTATACACTGCTCACTTTGTATCATTTCTTTAATTGTATAATTTTTTATTATCAATTACATTTTATTTCCTATGACTTTTCAAACTTTATCTTTGTATAGAATAGTTCCCTTTCCAAATTCTAACTTTGTTTAGAATAGTTTACAATGGTGCACTTTAACCGGTTATCTTTTCACCAATGGTTTCACAAATTTTCTTGTGTCATGTATTGTTTTGATAAATCACAATTGAAAATTTAAATCTTCGAGTTAGCTTCGATACCTGTTTTCTTCGAGCGGAGCTCGGTCACCCGCTGGTATTTTCTGTTTCTTTCTTTAATAACTTTAGATTACAAAATGGGTGGAGGGTAGAAAGGCGACAAAACTTCGTTAATTGATCTCCTTCAACATTGAAACATATTTTTGCCATTGCTAAGCATGATCTTGTAGCATTGTATCTGGAGATACAGGGGATAGTGCTCAAAGGCCAACTATTCTGGTTTTAAATGACAAAGCATTGTTTAACTCAACTAACAAACAGAGCTTTCAAAACATTACAACACACACACACACACACACACACACACACACACACACACACACACACACACACACACACTTATCGTAATTCATCATTGCGAAAAACATAATTTGCTTTCAGTAAAAATTAAAAATGCTAAAAATGTTTTCAGAGACTAAAACTTTGCAGCGAATTCTTGGAGACAAAAAGTTTCTAAATTCAAATTATACGATGAAAAAGTAATACAAAGGTTTTTATGATTTAAATTACTGAAATTATTTCTAAAATTTGTTTCAAATAAATTTAATATTGAGAATACAGCAAAAAATTATTATTTGCAGAAAAAAAAATTCAATGTATTACTAACTTTATTGTACTTACAGCGTGTTCCTGTTTTACATGTATTTCCTTTATTTTCGCAATTGATCCTCCTATACTACACTGCAACCTTTCTTGACAGCAGCATCGTGACGTCAGCGTCACGTTTGTGTGATGTTAGCCTAAGAAAAACGAGCTACATAAAACGTCACAGCCTACTGGGCGAATTAGAGGAGATCGCTGACTGCCTGTGAGCTCTTATTGGTTCCGCCCGTAGTGACGTTCAGTGTCAAGTTAAGTTACATTCTAGTATAGATGAATACTTACTTCCATTTGCAAAGAAAATATTATTCTTTCTTCGGGGAGGAAGGAGGGGGGGGTGATATTTTGTACAAATGGACCTTATTCATGTGACGTCATTGCGGGTATTGACCGAGCCTAGCAGACGAAATTTAAGATTTGGAACCAATCAGGATTGTGGAAACTGGATGTAAATACCCGCAAACGAAGCCCGTTGCCAAACCGTGAATAAGGTCCATTGAGCTTGGCATTTTAATTAGGTTTTTTTTTACTTCTTGGGGAGGGGAATTTCGCGTTTTTTTTTTTTTTTTTTTTTTTTTTTTTTTTTGTGCTTGGGGTGAAAGACATTTATCTTTTTGATGTTTAAATGAACATTTCAATTATATTCTATATCTGCGTGTTTGTGTGTGATGGAAGGGCAGGCCCGTCATTTTAGGCATCAAAAACTTTTCTTCTTGTACGGCGCTTTCTGTCTGTTTATTTGTAATTGCCGCTCTAGGGCAGGGATTCAAGTGAAACAGGCGATCGCAAATTGCAATCGCTACTGGAAATGAATTACATTAGAGCGTTTCTTGACAAAAACATCGTGACGTCAGCGTGACGTTTGCCTATGAAAAACGAGCTAGATAAAACGTTACAGCCTACTTGGCGAATAAGAGGAGATCGCTGGCTGCTTGTGAGCTCTTATTGGCTCCACCCGTAGTGATGTCAGTGCGATTAGCATTTATAGCGATTGTAACGTATCCAAATTTGGGAATTTGCGATTGCAATGGTGAGTTGCGATCGTCCGTGTTTCACTTGAATCCCTGCCTAAGATCTCAATGACATTTTCTGTCATTTGTAAGTTTTTTGAAAAGTTCCTTTCGCGGAGAAACTTTCTGTCTAAATTCAACTTGAGTTCAGCCTCGAGCTGAGGTGGGCTTTTTGGGACTGTATTTAGATTGCAGATAATGGCAACTTTCTCCTCAAGCAAAACGAAGCTATGGCGACTTCCAAGGGAGCAAATACATACAACAGATTAAACTGGGAAGATTCGGTAACATTTTCATTTTCAACTTTTATCGACGCTGTAGTATTCATTCCTAAAATACTTTGTAAAATAAATTTAAAAGAACCCGGAATTTAGATCCTTTCAATCTCCTCTGATGAAAGTTATCTGTTGTACTCTTCCGATATGCATTGTTTATATTTTTGTCTGCTCTACCATAAATATTATAATTTAGTGCTTATTTTCGATTTTTTGCTTTTAGGAATTTCCTGTATTGTGTCAAACATGTCTTGGAGACAATCCATACATACGAATGGTGAGGAAAATCATTTTTTATCTAATTTTTGAATATTGAAGACATTGATAAATCTGACATTGTTCTACTCATATTTCTTTGAAAATTTGGCCAATCAATCATTATGGCAATCTTATTTTGACTCTAATCTGTTTAATTTAGTGCAGTCGCTCCAATAATCAGTGTTGGGCTTTGGACAGGACTGGTTAGTCACACTCCATCTCGAGTAAAAGTGACACTTAAGACTAAAAAAAATTGAGATTTAATCTATCGTCGCCACCATGCTAAACTTACGAATGTGAAAATTGGCACTTTTCAGGAGAGCCAAAACACTGCATGTAACTTTTTCCCACCTGACGTGTTTGGTTATTTTCAATTTGTAAACTTTTATAGATATCTTTAAGTGTGAAACTATCGTTCAAAGGTATCATTTTAATTTTAAATATTTGTAAAATTCGAACTTAAAAAACGAACTTGAAAAACGCGATTTTTCACATTCATTAGTTTAGCATGGTGCCGACGATATGTGTTCTATATTTTTAATAGCCAACTTTACACATTTTTCAAATATATCATTCAATTTTTAGCACTTGCTTAACTTTGAGAAATTTTTGCCTCACAACATGAACATTAATTTTCAGGGTAGCAACTAGCAAAAATGTTACGTTAGTCACATTGCTATTTTGGTTGAAAAAATATCTACTGCCAGTAATTTTGTTTTAAATTCTTAGCAGAAATGACGCATAGATACCATGTACATTGTAAATCCACCAGCATAACTAAAAAATATTTTTTAACCTTGAAGTTACAAGTAAAAACAGTTACAAAATCAACTCTGAATGTTACGTTAGTCACGATGGAATGAGGCCCTTAACCTTTGACCTTTTTTCATTTTGCTAAAGCCTTTTCTCCAGTTTTAGCTTTTTGGCAAAATATCTTTTTAATTTAGCTTTAACCCTGTTTTATCAAGAGTCAAAACAACTATACTTTATTTTTATTTTTCCTTTAAACCATTAACTTTAAAAGTTTTAAAGGAAATTATGTGCTCTTTAATATTGTCAATTGTCAAAAAGTTTTAGAAAGTTGGAAGCTGTTGTAGCCTTTTCTTTTTTCAGTTAGCGGGAACCTTATTCCCACTTCTTGAGCTGTTATTTATTCCTGTTTGTCCACTATTTCCCTGTTTACTTGACTGTATTTGGCATATGAACCTGTCTTTCCGTTTTTATGCACTGATAATGGGGCTTGCATTTTACAGCCCCGAAACAGCTATTTGTTGAGTTTTAAACTCTTTTTAAATGTCTATATTTACTTTTTAAACTTGTCTATTTTTACTCATTTCATAGTACATAGTTTTCGACTGCTGTTTTACATATTTGTTTTTAGAAATATTCTTATTTCCTTAATTATTGTTTACATTTTATAGACAAAAGAAAGATTCGGAAAAGAATGCAAGATTTGTTCTCGTCCATTCACTGTTTTCAGGTGGTGTCCCGGTTCAAGAATGAGATTTAAGAAAACAGAAGTCTGCCAAACATGCAGTAAACAAAAAAATGTTTGTCAAACTTGTCTGCTTGATTTAGAATATGGTAAGTCTATCTATAGTACATATATGATCTAGGGAGCGGTCATTTATTATAGCTAGGGGGGGACGGAAGCTATCTTGAGGGGTCACGAAAAATTAGGTATGTTTTAGGGGGGGGTCATGGGAAAAATATGTTGCTTGAGGGGGGGGTTATAAAAATTTTTGTTTGAGGGGGGGTTATGAAAATTTTAGCTCAATAGGGGGTTATGAAAATGTGATCCAATTTAAGAGAGAGCGTAAAAAATTTTTTGAACCTGCGGGCCGCCTTGTCTAGTGGAAAACAAAGTGTCATTCGGATGAAGAGGTTCCGACTTAAAATCCTTGGCTCTGGAAAGGAAGTACTTCGTGGCTGCATACCTTTATATAACAGGCCCTTGTGGCATGTATGCTAAGCTAAATAAGAGTTCCCCCTCAACGGTGCTTGTAGAAATAGAAGCCATACCTAATCTGCGGTAATTTAGATAGCTTTGTTTGCTTAGGTCCGGCACTCGAGTAGTTTAAGCACCGCCATGAAAAATTTAACCGATTATTTTCCATTTCTTAAGCTTGCAATATTTTAAACGTTATAAACGTCATACAGCCTTCGAGGCTTCATCACATCATTTGCTATTATATCGAAGATCTTTTAACCTTTTCCCTGCTCTGTTGTGAGCTTTGCGACGGCTGCTCTGAGAGAGCAAAAGCTAAATGAAAGAAAGATATCGACAAAGTTGGATAACAAACATCTCAGCCACGGAAAAGGTTAATTTAAGTGCAGCATTTCTTCATTACTCAACCTGCAGTTTGAGGGTTAAGCCACTCATTTGAGTGTTTATGAACTATGAAGGGAGTTTTAACTTCACAAAACACAATACAGTTGATGCATTTTGAATGGATGGCATAAAAAAACCTTTAAATGAAAATACATAAAATATGTATACTTTAATATGTATTTGATTCCACCGGGGCTGATTTAAAAAAGGCATACATGATAAAAACGTATTAAAGAGAAACGCTAATGGTGCTTCATTAAATTACAAGGTTAAAAGAACCTGAATACATTTTAGTGAATGAGAAGGAGTTGGTTTTCATTCTTTATTTATTTTTCAGAAATGAAGTTCTATTGTTCTAAGCTCCTTTTTTAGTATCTATCACCTAAAAAATTATACTCCTTAAAAATTGAGAGAGCCCCCCCCCCCCCCCCCATAAAAAATCTCATAACCACTAGTTGGCATGATAGTTTAAGAACTCGATTCATATAATTTTGCATGTTATGAATAATGCGTGGTAGGTTAACTTCTACCCAAAATATATTTTTTTTTTGCAAAGTAGTATTACGAGCAAGATGTATATTACTAGTCATTATATTTAAATTATTTTAGGTTTGTTTCATTCCTTTCTATGTTATCAGAAACATAGATTATCAAAACACAGATTTGCATACTGTAAAGTACTTCTCTAATGGAGAAAAAGACAGAATTATGGAAAATTTTTACTTTTGAACTGAAAGCATTATACATAATAATTTTTAAAAAAACAAAGCACTCTTAGTCAGATGTTCTTGGTTCTAAAAAAAAATCTATAGGGCCCTTGCCATTTGAGTCCAATTTTTGTTTTTTCGATTCTGAGGTTTTTAAAACTCTTGGTTTTTCTAAATTTGTTAGAGCTGCATGAATTAAGTCCGTAGCATCCTCAGCAAACACATTGTTTTGTATCAAATATTGTAAGGCTTTAAGATGAAATCTTGGGGTTAAACCCGATAATTGTTCAATGTCTTTCTTTTCAATTTTTCTTCCATCCTCCTTTCCTTTTTCTTGGAAAGCAATTTCGCCTTTTTCCCCGGCAATCATTTCCGCCAAGGCAGCAGATGCCTTTAAGAGTCGTTGATTTGCTTTTCTTTCAGCTTTTCTTTGGTTTTCTTTTATGCGCCTAGTTTTTCTTTTTTTTTCTTCTGCTTCAGCAGAAGAGGAATAAAATTTCTTCTCCATGCCCGCTAAATTTATTTGGACGTTAGCTTCAATTTTCTCCGCAGCTTGAAGAATAGAATTGTTTTCAACCAACTGCTCATCAAGAAAGGATAACTCCTTCAACCTCCATAACTTGCTGACTGTGTGCGATTGGTCAAAAAGCTGTGACCGGAATTCTTGAATGGTATTCACATGCTTTTTTAGCTTTCCCACAAAGTTGGCAATGTATTGCATCGTACTTTCACATTTTTTTAAATCTTTTGTGATGAAGACGGTGGCTACACTTTCATCACACCCATATCTTTTAACATTTATAGCAAACCACGATTTTGGGGTATCCGACTTGCAGTCAGCCAAAATTGCAGACATGTTGTCGGTCTCGTTTTTTAGTTTCCACCGTAACTCCCGCTGCTGCAACACATATATCTTCAGCTGGTCGGGATGCATAGACTTTCCCAATTCCGCCAGCTCATGGAGTACTACATTGTAGTACTCCAGCCTTGGGGTCAATTTTTCATTTGGGATTTCTAAATCCTTCAAGCAGTTAGGCACTGAAAAATGAAAAGAAACAATGTTTTAGTTCATGGTATTAAAGACTCTGCAGTGGATATTTGGATAACTGGTATATCAGTTTGGATGTATGTTTGGCGAAGAAGTGGAAAAAGAAATATAAGTTTTGAAAAGAACATTTATGCAATTTAAAGATTTAATAAGTGGATTTTTCATTTAATTTTGCTGCATGATATATTGCATTTAAGCTTTGAAGTCACTGTCCTGAAAAATGACTAAGAGTAATGAATAAGGATACTTACATTGCTTTTTCTTCTCCAATTCACTTGATGCATCCCGGACAAGAGGAAGGGGATTTTTAGCAAGACTTCTCAGCGAATTGATACTGGTAATGAACCGCTTTTCATGGCCCCGTTTAGCATTTAGTCCAACATCAATAACAATATCGGCTATATCACTGTCCGACACGTTTTTCAGCTGATCGAAATCGTCGTACCCTTGCTCCAGAAATTTTTGATAATATTCGACTAAATTTATCTTTGTCAGCCACTCTAATATTTGATGTTTTGACTCATCAGCCATAGTTGTATTTCCACGGAATAATAAATATAGAAGAAGTAAATAAATAAAACTTGTTTCTTGTTTGGAACTTGTGCTCTGAGCGCAGTTACAGTTACATACATATCAATGATCTGTAAGGCTTTGGTTAATAGTTTTAGAGATATTAAACCTCAGTGGGATAACTCAGCATTTCAAAAAATAAGCTTTAAATCTTAATTTTATGATTGAATATTTCTTTTACATTTTGTTTTTGATTTAGAATTAATTGCCTTCAAATTAACCTTCACCTTCATCACGTTTCTGAATTTGGCAACAGCAACCGATGTAAACAATCCGCTTCTGTGATCTCTGCTCTTATTTCCAGGTTGAAGGTTCGATTTATTATGTACAGTTTATCAGTTAGTGCTTTTTTCAAATGCAGAGATTCCCAACTTGTAGCATGCGTGCTGCAATGCAGTTAGCTGAAGCAGTAACTGTGCCATGTAAACTTTGAAAATTTAAAAAAAAATGAAAACTTGCTTAATAACTAGTACAGTATGCTGGAGAAATTGATAGTTGCAGTCATAGTGTCTCTCTTCCCAAAAAGTTGGCTACACCTGGCCTAATGAGACACTATTAGTTTGTTGCTTCAATTTTTTGTTTTATGTTCATTGGATTTCTTTTATATGCATACAATATTTTTTTTTGTTTTTGATTTTACTTGTATTAGTTAGAGATAAAATTTATTATTAGTTCTTTCAACGCTATGATCTATAAGCTGAAAAAAGTTGCAGGCTGATTGAAAAATTAAAAAAAAAAAAAAAAAATCTTGCAATGTTAATTAAGGGGGGGGGGGAGTCATGAAAATATTTAGAATTTCCCACAGGGGTCATGAAAATTATATGACAGCTTGATGAGGGGTCATGTAATTTTTTCATAAAATGAAGCTTAGCTTCCGGCCCCCCCCCTGGCCATAATAAATGACCACTCCCCTAATAAAAGTACAAAATTTCTCAATTTCAATCATTTTTGTTTCTTGGGTAATGTCCAATTTTATAATGAAAACATATTTGTTTAAAAATTAATTTTATGTTAGCTGTTTTGAATTCATCCTGTTTTAAGCTAATATTTTTAGAATCTAAAATAGAAGTTTTATTCAAATACCTAGGTTGCTATTTAGGGATGCACCGATAAGCAAATTTTTTGATTACCGATTAATCGGCCGAGCCGATTAATGATAAGGATAGTTGTTTTTCTTCTATCAATTTTCCCATCACTATTTTTTATCTCTTATACAATTCCAAGTTTAGAAATAGTAAGTAATTGATTTCTGTTTTCTATTGTCCTAGTTTTCACAAAATAATTTCAATATTTTATCAAATTTCTTAGAACCAATTTTCGTATTAGTGTCAATAATATTGTTAACACATTGTTAGTTATGTTAATTGTAAATAAAAATTTATAAAAAAAAAGGAGGGGTGGTGGAGTGTGTGGTGAACACTCCAATTTAGGAATACTTTTAAGTCATATATTTTAGTAATCAGTAGCAATTTAATTCAATACTTTTATTCTTTGAAAATTAGAAGTTATCTGAAAGCACTGTGCTAAGGAGAAAACTATCGCCACATGAAAAATGTTGCATCATTGTCTATGTATATTTATGCAAAGTAGAAGAATTCATTTTAAAAAACTTTATATCAACTGTGAGGATTATTATTATTGTTAATAAACTTATTCATCATAGTTTCCTAGGGAAAGTATACTTTAAAGAATAATATCTGAAAAATATTTTTCAGCCGATTAATCGGTGCATACCTATTGCTATTTATATTTCTGGCCTAATAATGATAAAAGAAATATTGATAATCTAAATTAGTTTTACTGTTTTTAAAACTGTTCTACAAGAAGACTGAGAGACTCTTACGAAAGTGTTGACCAATTTTTGAGGCATTTTTATCACCCAGTTTCTAATACTCAAAAACATATTTTAAAATCATCAATTGTATCTTCTTGTCTCGAAAATAGTTGATTACCTAATTAATTTTAAATGTTAGTGAATTAAAAAAAGTCTGGGTGTCTAGCCAATGCTGTACGAGGCTTGCCCCATCAACTTGATGTTTCGACCGGTTAAAAACTCCTTTGTTTGAGGCAATACACGGGAGATTGCAAAGTGGTAATGAAGAAAGATTCGCCTCAGCTTTTGCTTTTTTTACAACACTCAACAATTTTTTATTTCACTAAGATGCCTTCCTGCAAACAGGTGGTCAAAATACAAGATGCATTAACTGCTTATTTCAATTTAAGGTTATTGTTTACTCATGATATAGGGTAACAGCAGTTGCCATTCTGCTTTTTATCTGCATGAAATACTTGATTCATTACTCAGACTGTTGTGATAAAAAAGGGATTGTAAAAAAAATGACTTTATATTTTTCTCCCTAGGTTTGCCTGTTCAAGTCCGTGACTATGCCATGAATATGAAAGATGAAATACCAAAGTCGGAAGTCAATCGAGAATATTATTCCCAAAATATGGAACGTGAAGTAAGTTATTTAAAATGATAAATAATGCATAATTAGTTGTGTAGTGAAATAAAAGTACTTTATGCATTTTTTAAAATTAATAAAATGTGCTGTACTTTTTTTGTGATGTTTTCTTAAGAGAAATAGAGAGAGATTATATCTGTAAGTCCATTTTCGTCATTTTTCAGTAGAAGGCGATAACGATTGACGGATACATGCAAAGGATGGAACTTGCGTTCTTATTATGCTACTAAATAATTGTGAAGGAATTCGTTTTATAGAAACTGTTTCGATAGGTCGATGTGGAATAAGATTCTATACACAATGAAGCAAAAGTGTGAAAATCGCTGTTTTTGGACTTATGTCGTTCTGGTTCTGAGGTACAGATATAACTAAGTCATTTTGCGACATAATCAGAAGGAAAAAAAAAAGGATTTAATATTTACAAATTTATAATTCCAGGCAAAAAGTTGTTCATGTATTGCTCTGCTAGAGCATTATTTCATCAAATGTAATAACTATTGTTTCTTAGTTCATGTAGCTACTCTTGAGGGTGAGAAGTTAGCCACACTGCCTTGCTTACATGTCTGTTTTATGTTTGCTGAATAGAAAGATTGTGCGGTACTCATAAAGACCAATCAAGACAATGTAACTTGAGATGGTCCTGTATGAGTTTTCCTTGTTATACTAACAGAACTCAGAAATTGAAAGGTTAGGAACTCTATAAATCAGAACAAATCAAGTGTATGTTTATTTCTTGATGTTTCAATCATGTGAAGAAATTTCTTTGTCAGAGATGCCATTTTTTTGCTTGGGTCGCATTCCCATTAAAATTCTTAGAATAATTTACATCCTTCAAACTTCTAAAATAGTACTACATTTTTTTAGTGTTGTTAAATAAATTGAAAAACTGTACAGAGGCTTGTTTGGGAGAATTTAACAGCCCCTTTACAAAGTATTTTATGGCAAAAACTTTTTTCTCGATATTTAATGTGCAAAATGGGCATTTCATGAAATATTTTGTTTTGAAAACGAACCCTTCACGATAGTTTTACTTTTAAACTGACCTTTCCCTTCTTGTTCTGAAATAACGAACCATTTTATCTTCAAAACAGACGTTTCACAAATCTGCCAAAAAGAAACATGACCTGCCTGTGAAATTTTGCTCATTTTGGCTGTTTCTTATCCGCCTATTCCAATTATTTACTAATTTCAAAATCCGTTTGCATCTGGTTCTCTATAAGCCATTTATTTTAATTTACCATGTAATTTCACAGCTTCTACATCGATAGTTTTATTCTTACCATTAGTTTAAATTTTGCTTAGTTTTCTTTTTATGTGCAGAAGATTTGTGAACTTATCATTTAACTAAGTTCATTCAAAAATTTCAATCCTGTCGCATCTGCATTGATTCAAACCATTAGCATTCTTAAAATTTCGCATTGATTTTTATCATACTTAATCTTTACTTATTAAAAATTTTAAAAATCAGATTTTTCTAAAATGTTGATAACGATGTTTGGCATAGCATTAGAATTCAGATATCACTAAACCCAACAAAACTTCGGCAATATCAGAAAATGATGTGAATTGCGCTTCAAGAATTTCTATTCTTTTTTTTTTATTACTTATTCAGAATGTTGGTTAGGATGTTAGTTATTACAATTATTAATTATTCCAATGTTTCACAAAATGTTTTGCTCAACAATTTTTTATTTCACTTTTGCATTCCTTTTCTGCTTTTGAAAATGCAATAACTTGTCACATCTTATTTATTGATATTCTTATTAGTTGGCATGTATAAAGTTATAGATTCAGCTTGATTTAATATTCAGAAATGTTTCTACTACTTGAAAAATCATAACAGTCTTGGGGGGGGGGGGGTTGTAAAAGCAATATGGGTTTTGATAATGAATGGTAGATATTTTTAGTGCAATACTCATTTCAAATCAAAAAAAAAAAAAAATGTTATGAGTCAGGAGAACTTGATGCATAGAAAAAAAAATTTCAAATTAAGAAAGTGCCAAAAGTATTTATAAACAGCATAAAGTTTTTATTTTTATTTTAAGTAGAGATGCATTATGATCAGTTTATAGAATTTATAAAGAATAATAGAATATTATAATCATTTCTCACATTAAGATTTTCCCTGGTTGACTGTGATTAGAAAATCAATGTTTGGCTTCTGCCATCTTTTTTTTTTTTTTTTGGAATTTCTGATAGCTGACATCAGTAAAAGATTTTCAAAAACCACACAAGGAATGTATTCTTTCTACATGGCCCAGTATTTTTGTAACCTGATACTTACTGCTTATACTAATTTCAAAATTTTGAACAACATTGTGAGCCTTTTATGATATTTTGTGCTACAATCTGAAAATTTAACTCATTTGTTGATTGATTCTGCATCAAATTGGTTTTGAAAATGTATTTTTTTGTACACAACATGATTGTCTTTATTTTGTATGAAAAGTGAGACGTGGTAAAGAACTGCATTTGGATAATATATTTTATGTATATAATACCATCTGAATTTAATTTTAGGTAATGAATGCTGATGGTTCTCAACCATATGGTACTTTAGCAAAAGCTCAAACTCCAAGTGACCTTTTGATGAAGCTGGCTCGAACAACTCCATATTATAAACGGAACAGACCACATATTTGCAGTTTCTGGGTCAAGGGTGAATGCAAACGTGGTGAAGAATGTCCCTACAGGTTGTACATTTTTTGTACTTTTATTTATTACTAGCGGTACCCGCACGGCTTTGCCCGTGGTATAAAATTAAAAGTTCATTTGTAAAAAAATGATATAGCAGAAAAAAAATACTCTATTTTAGTTATAATTCAACTATAATTCCTTCAAAGTATGATATAAAAATTTGGTATGGACCCTACACTACTTCCTTTTACGTGTAAATTTCTTAGTAGATGCCTTAAGTGCTAAAATAGTGCTTGAAGTGAGTAAGATAACAATTCAAACATTTGCATCCCTAGTTTGCCACGAAACAATGCAAAAAAATGTTTTACAATGATTAATCTCCTAAATATCGCCGATTTTAACATCATTCAGTAGATTTTTCGCAAAATATCGCCAATAGCGCCAAATTGAACCCAAAAAAATTTTTTTTCGCTAAATTTATTGCCAACTTGGCGATATGTCGCCAAATTGGCGTCAAACACTTGGTGACCAAAAGCTTGGCGAGATATCGCCAAGTGGTCGCGCCAATTCATATCACTTTGGTCTGCATTGAAAGCCCTGATTACCCCATAAAAGGGGTAAATCACCCCCTTGGGGACATTCGAATGCAACCCCAAAGATAGGTGCACAAAAATAAGCCAAAAGAAAAAATAAGAAAAATTTTGTTGCTCACAGAAACCAACAGAAATCTTACCAAAGTTTAAAAGAAGAAGAAAGTTTTCTTTCCTAACTTCAAAAACAAAATAATATATTTTCCGAAATGACATACTTTGGAAAGAACGTTGCAATATCGCAATAAGATAGAAGTAAATATACTGAAATAGAATTGAATGCCAAATTGTAAAAAAGTTGCCAAAAAGTAATTTTTAATATTGTCTTTCATTATTTATTAAATGCAATTATTGCTGCAAATAACAGTCCAACAATAAATAATCACATTGCAAAAGTATATTTGGAGCAATTTTTTCTTTTAAACTCAACTGATCCTAAAAATTTTAAGTATTAGTCATAGAAATTTCGTGCATTATTCTTCACAATGATAATAAAAACAATAAACATCGACAAAGATCAACCAGAAAACGATAAATTAAAAGCTAAATTCGTTTACTCAAGCCATTTGCTGCAATTTATATTGAAATAAATTAATAATGAAGTAAAATATGTTTTGCAGACGATAAATTTAGAATGGTATCCTGTATTTTAAGGAAAGGACTCGATTTCTCATTTGATTGACAGGTGCCATCTTATCACGGTTTTTAATATTTCATTTGACTAATTTTAATAAGGCTTGGAGTTTGGATTGTTACAAAAACAAATACATTTTTAAAATTATTAAGGGAAAAAGAACGAAATAAAAACGTAACCATGGTAACAACATGAAAAGTTGATTTCCGTTGATAAAATAATTCATTTCATCTCTATTTTCAAACAAATTTTATTCGCGAGCAAAGCCATTTTAGAATCGTTTGGCTTGCTTTACTGAAGGTAAGCCTTGAATTTCGGGATTCTAAAAATAATTGTTACAGCTCTCCTGATGATCGTAGAAACTTCGAAAAAACGTCATTTTGTGCAGAAAATTTCACGCTTTCGAATGACATAAGACTTGAAAATGTGTATGGAATATTTCTTCCCTATTTTATCGAATTTCCTCTAAGAATTCGAATAGAAAAAGAACGAAATGGAATGTTCGAAAAATCGCTTCGAGGTGCAAAACTACATGCTACAAACTAATTTTGTGCCAAGTGGCATGAAAATCGACCGAACGGTTTTGGCGCTACGCGCGTAACAGACAGACAGACAGACAGAAAGAAAGAAAGAAAGAAGGACAGACAGAACCACCTTCAGCTTTATTATTAGTAGAGATTTTTTGTAATTATGAATAATATGGGGTAATTTGAAAATTTAAAAGTGTTTATAATTTATGAGTTGCAACCGCAATATGACAAAAAATGAATGAAGATTAAAGTGTATTGTTTAAGTATTTGAGTAGCTATTAATTACTAACGTTGTATCATTTGATGTACATGTTGGCATATAAAAAAAAATCTTGCAATTGTTACATTGCAAAAATTACTTATCCCACATCAACGGCCCGGTATTAATCAGGGCTGCGGAGTCGGAGGAAAAATAGTCGACTCCGACTCCGGGATTTTAAAACTTTCGACTCCGACTTCGACTCCCGACTCCTGCTTTTTTTTAATTATTTTTTTACCCAAATATGAAGAGGGAAAAACCCTAAACAAAGGTTGAAATATTAAGTCCATTTTAAAAAGTTTCATTTTTGTTCATGGTCGTAGCCAGGACTCACTTTAGGGGGGTGGGGATAGCAAGCTGGGATATCCCAGTAGGAGGTCATGAGAGGTCATTGTGAACTCTCAAAAAGTTCAATTTTCTCAAGAATTCTCGCAGGTATTTTCACCACATTTATCTCAATTCTCGGAGGTCACTGTGACCTCCCAAAAAGTTCATTTTCTCCAGAGCAATAGACAAGTGCCGCTCTTGTCATTTGACTCCGTACAAAACTAATCCTTTTTTTTTTTTGTTAAATGGCCAGACTTTATTTTAAAACATTGCATTTTTGCTGCAAAGACCCATCATTTGAAGCCCTTTGTAATGATCCTAGATGCTTAGGATTTGGATATTGGACGCTGAAAATTTGTATCTGTTAGTTTCAAAGATATGTTTTCACCTCCATAAAATTTCATCCAAATCGGAGGTGGTCGGAGTCGGAGTGGACATGTTTTTCAGCGACTCCGACTCTGACTCCTTTGGTCCAAAATCAGTCCGACTCCGACGCCCTGGTATTAATTTTGCCTCTAGACCTGAAAGTAGTCACTCTCACGACAGTAATACTTATGGATAAAAGTAACTTTTAAAGATATTTCTTTTGTTGCTACATTTCATGGTTTTCACTTTATGAACAGTTGATTCATAGTCTAATCAAAGTTGATTTTCATGATGTTTATCCCCCCCCCCCCTAGTATTTATTGTTAGCTTTGTTTTGTCAACAGGAGCTGTATTTTTAAAAATCTTAAATGCTTTGGCTATAGTGGATTGATTTGCCGTCTGAAGCTTTAGAATGCATTGGTGGTGATTGTTTTAGTCAAATTTCAAGAGATGTTCTTATGCTTTTAATACTTCTCCTAGTTCAAAGGAAAGTAAATATTGTATCAGAAAAAAGATTCTCTCAAATTTTATAACCTAAACTTCTATTTTAGTGTCCCACAGTTTAACTTTGTCTTTTTTTGTCCTGCTTTTTAATTTTTATATGTATCAGACTTTCTATTTTTCTGCTAAAATGCTTACTTCTGCTTTGTGACCACAATTTCTTTGAGCTTCTAAGTCTAATTTAGTGTGCTTTTTTTAATGCATTTTGGAAATTGTAATTTTTTGTTTTGTTGTCTTTTTTATTTGAATTACAGATGTTTTCCTCACCATAAATTAGCATCTCTTATGCACTTATCTTAATTTAAATTATCAAAACATATTCAAGTTAGTCTCCATTTGAGTTCCGTTCTGTCATCTGTATGTATGTGTATGTACTAGTATATGCTCAAATAACTCAAAAATTTACCCTTAGTTGAAAATTCTTTTTCTTGTAAAGCCTCCAGTTGTTCATCTTTTTAGTTGCCATTAGAAGTGCTCTTTACTCACTTCCATGTGGCAAATCTATGTTAATTGAAGTAATTTTTTACATCTGTATTTATCTCTTAAAATTCCCTCAATCCATCTCTATAGTTGAGCAAATTTTTTCTACTATTGAAGCTTAATATTTGTTAGTATAGTCTTGAAACTTATTATTTTTTCACCTTTAATTATTAAAAATTGATTATTTATCAAGTTTTACAATGATTAAATAAAGTTAGATTTTTAATTTGCTTGATCAAATGTCAATTAACCCATTTATGCCCAGTAGCCTAAAAACGGGACTCTTGTTAGTTACTGCATACAAAACCTGTAATGGGTATATCATTTTACTAAAGCTGTTTTTCACAAGATAAATAGTCCATCTTCTTGAGAAAACCAGATAGAACCACTAGTTGGACATTAGAGTTTATTTATTGACAGCTATTTTCAGACAAATCAGTTAAACAACGATCCAGCATGTGTAGCCACAGAAAGTAAAAAGTTTTTGCGAGCTTCTTTTCATAAAATTAAACTATTTTAAAATGATTTGCTTAAAATTGATCACAGATGCCTTCTGTAAGGTTACTTTGCAAAAGTCAAGCCAAGTTAGGTCGTATTTTGCTCCCATATCTGCAAAACATCCCATAAACATGACGTTAAATAACTTAATAAATATGGCAACAGCGATCTATTTTACGCCTAAAATTTATGTAAACCATTCTGTGTAAGAGTTTTAAGCAGAAAAAAATTGAAAAAAATTGTTAAAAAAACTTGGGCATAAATGGGTTAATAATTCTTAGAGCTGTTGAAGACGCTTTTTATTTTTTGCCAATTTTTGTCAGTTTCTGCCACTGCAGACTGGCACGGCAATTATATGTCTGTGCAAGCAAAAAGCCAACAATGCTTACCATAAACTGCTTAATTCTTTATTGTATGCGGCTACGGATATTTAATAATCATGAAAATTGTTCAGTTTCAATCAAAAATATTTGTTGTTTATTAAAATTGTATGTTATTAGGGAACTAATATGGTATAAAGCAGTGAGTAACCGCCCTAAGCAAGGGCTAAGGCAGAAACATGCAATACACCGCCAACTCGGCTATTTCGATCCATGGACTGCAGTTTTGAGTTTGTTATGAGCATAGAATATGAAAATAGGCGAGTTGGAGACCAAAATCCTCTTATAAAGCAAAGAGAGCCAAAAAAAAACTGGTAGCTAATGTGAAATTAAAATACCAGCGAGCGACCTCACTTGGTATGTAACCAGTTTTTTTGGCTCTCTTTGCTTTATAAGAGGATTTTTGCCTCCAACTCGACTACTTTAGTATTCCATGCTGATGAGAGCATAATAAGCTCAAAACTGCAGTCCATGGATAGAAATAGCCGAGTTGGCGGTGTATTGCAAACTAATATGGTGTTTGCATTTAATTTTTATGTTTTCATCCATACTAACTTGGTTCATTTCTTCGCAGGCATGAGAAACCTACAGATCCAGATGATCCATTAGCTGATCAGAACATAAAAGATCGGTTCTATGGTGCAAATGATCCAGTCGCCGATAAATTACTCAGAAGAGCAGCTGCGATGCCCAAGTTGGAACCCCCTGAAGATAAAACTATCACAACATTATATGTTGGTAATTTAGGGGAGAAAATAACAGAAAAAGATCTCAAGTAAGTTGATTATAATACACTTTGTTTAGAAACAAATCTTTAATATTATTTATTTGAAATAAATTTGATTGTAACTGTTAAAGTCATTGTAACTATCAAAGGCATTTCTCATTCTCTTGGTGTTTATGTTTTAACTATCTGTAAATAGTAATTTGTAAGGTAAATGTTGTAAATTAGTTGGCATCCTTACATTTTTCATAACTGATATATTGTTTATATTTGCATCTAAACTCATCTTAGATTTAAGTTTAAGTACTCAGCGTTGGTAAATTACTTATATGTAAAAAGATGTTTTTATGTATAAAATTTTTTTTATATTTTATTTCCAATTGTTCTATTATATAAAACTATGCTTTTTAAAAAATTTTTTTGGTTGTTAAAAATGGGGGGAAACTCAAAAATTGAGTCTGCATTTCATGGTTTTTTTTTCTGGAAAACCTGCAAAAAGCTTGCAATAAAGCTTGCAATTTTATTTCTGAAAATCAGATTATTGCGAACCATGCTTAAAATGGAAACTTATTACTATACTTATAATATAAAAGAAAATTTTGCAGGGCAGTAGTATATAAAATTTTTAAATAGCAGTATTTTCCCCCAACATATTTATCGACAGTAAATTCCTGATTATCCGAAGGTCTTTTCTTTTCTTTTAAAAGGGTTTCAAATCATGATGATTTACTGTGTGCAGAAAATGCACTCATTTTAACGTATCCCATGGTGCATTATTTTAAAGTCAGCCACAAAATAGTTCTCAATTATTTCGACTGACTTATTAAATATTATGAAGAGCGGGATAATGCATCGCTTTGTGATGAGACTCTATTGAAAACTTTGATCACAAAAAAAGGGGGCATTTAAAATGAAAAATAAAAACAACTAACCCACTTTTTTATTTTTATTATTATGTTATATATTTTTTTAATCTCTTTGAGTGGTAGTAGATATTTAGTGCAAAATTCAGGGATGAAAATCCTCCGCGGATTCGCGATTTTCCGCTCTTTTTATTTTTTCTTTCTTTCCTCGATCTAAAAGTTAATGTTGCATGATGTTTAGAAAAAAATATATGTTTTCATTTATTGTTAAAATAAAGTATAAAATAAGTTGATTTAAAGCAGTAGAGGTTGAAATTACTTCCAACTTCCAAAATGAGGGAAACGTTTTTAGGATGCAGCAGGATTGAAACCTCAAGGTTGAAATGCAATTATTGGCGAACTATGTACTCTATTTTGGCATGCTGCCAAAAACATAAATTTCCGTTGTAGAAATTAAGAAAATTCAGCTAAAATGTTCGAGATCTTAGTCAAAAAAATCGCGAAAATTATTTTGATCTGTAAAATTTTTCGAAATAACTAAAGACCATGCAAAATAAATTAGAGAATTCTGTTCTTGAGAAAAAGTGTCTAATTCATCTAAAATGACATTCCCTCCCCGCATTTTTATTTGGTTCTGGATTGTTTTGTATGACTTAAAAAGATAGAAATAGGAAAAGAGCAAAAAGAGGTTTTAAAAATAAAAGCAAGGTCTAGCCAGAGAAATTTGGGTCCGTTAACGGACCCTTCACAAAAATCCGATCAAGCAAAATTACCTTTCACAAAATGCTGATCAAACAAGACGGACATTTCACACATTATTCATTCAAGAAGTAAATCTGAAATCAAAATAACGCATAGCATATTTCTGTGTAAAAGCCCATAACTTTTGGGCCTTTTCTGAAGTTAAAGAAGTGAATCGCTTATCCGACAATTTTGCTTGCGGGGGGGGGGGGGGAGAGTCGGCACTTCCTGCAATACTTTGGGCAAGCGATAAATCTTCAATGTAAAATGCAGCACTTTTTGATCCTTTTTGATCGTTTCTTTTAAAGAAATAAAAACTTAAAAAAGGTAGTTGTTTTGTTTTACTAGTTCTGCTTGTTTGCTTCATC
This sequence comes from Uloborus plumipes, assembly GCA_038373865.1. Classification (NCBI taxonomy): domain Eukaryota; kingdom Metazoa; phylum Arthropoda; class Arachnida; order Araneae; family Uloboridae; genus Uloborus; species Uloborus plumipes. The sequence continues at coordinate 22,459 of JAXGGA010018206.1, forward strand.
ATATGCAAATCAAAAATGGCTTGCTGAGATGTTGTTGTTATAGATTTCTCTTGAAATGCAGAGTAAGGATTTTTCTTCCTGCTCTTGACTTAAACAAAAAGGAAAAGATAATTATAGAAATTTTCTGCAAATGAACTTAGAACA
>JAXGGA010018207.1:0-22602 GCA_038373865.1 Uloborus plumipes
CATTTTTTCAAAGAAACCTGAAAGTTTCAAAACAAAGGTGCCTTAAATAGCACCTGGGGACGATTCTACGGTAACAGACGTTCCAATTGTTACACACAAAGCACCCAACAAATACGCAGAATATGTTGGATCCATGTTTCATTTCACGACTCTCATAAAGATCACATGGACTCTACTTGTATACAACGCAATAAAATTCTGTAGATTTACAGATGTAATATTTAAAAATATTTTTTTTGTTTAGTAACGGACATACCTCACGAGGTACATCGTTATTGAGCCAACAATTGTTATATTTATATTGTTATGAAATTTTTCAAAACTTAATTGCATTATATAGAAGCTAAGTTCATGTTCGTCACAAAGCTCATACAATGAAACATGGATGTAAAATATTAGTAGTGTTAGTAGGGTGCTCTGTGCAACAACTGATACAGCTATTAGAATGGAAATGCATATAGTTGTTACTGAAATATAGCAAAAACTTGGACAACAAAACAAAAAACAGAAAAATAATAAGACGTGTTACGGCGCCGAGAATCTTCGGAAAGAAATAGATGCGACATTTTGAAACAAACGCGTAGGAAGGACATTATTCTGTCAATGTCCTTAAGCTAAGAGAAAGGTTGACAATTCTCATTTTCGAAATAGAATTCCGACTTTTTCTCACGGGATACGAAAACACGTAGAAGAATTTCAAATGCAGTGTGACATCAAAGAATTAAATCAATATCTGTAATCGAGTCAAAACTGTATTTTACTTAACTCGTATAAGAAATATTTTTCTACTCGTCAGGAAATATTTATTAAACTTTTCTAAGTTCCATCTTATAGCTGCACATTAAATTAAACTTTTGGATTTACTATTTATATAACTAACTATTGATTAATAATCCATCACATGTAAATATAAGGTACAAAATGAGACTAAGATAGAAAAGTTAAAATTTCTAAGTGCACATGTACTCATATACATGTACAGCCCTGTGGAAAAAAAAGAAAAAAAAAAGAAACACCCCTTCTCATTTGAATACTATTTGGTGAAGAAGTACATTGAATGTATCAATTTATCAGGAATAAAACACAATTTAAAATGCCAATCATAAAATTGTGTTAAGGGGTCGTCTTCACATTAAATTAAGCACCCAATTTTAAATATTGCAACAGCAACCCCTTTATTACAGATTTGTAACGAATTTTAAAATTTAACGTTTTACCTACGACTTTTCGTATATCTTGGAGCAATTGCTCCTTTATATTTCAAATAAACACACACACACTTCGTAGGTTATTTACTTATTTATTTTTTTGCTTTTAATGTTGAAATGTTTCGTAAATTTTCTTGCTTTACGAAATGAAAAATTTTAATTTAATTTTGCTTATAGATTAAGAAATAAATATGTGAAACAAAATTGGTCTAAAACTTATTATCTTTCCACGAAACTCTGAGGAGTGTTTATACAGGTATCAAAAATACATTGCAGTTAAAAGTAATCAACTATGTTTTTGCTAATCTTAAAGACGTATTTCCTGCCGTTTTAGGGGTCGTCTACTATTACTGAATAAATAAATTTAACCTCTTCGACAAAAGTAAGAAATCTTAACAAACTCTCAGAACTTCATAAGGAGTTTCTTAAAACATATATGTTATAACGAAATTTATGCGTCCCACATTGTTCGTTCGTAAATCTGTGCTGTTCAAAAGGTCAAAATGAAATCAAATTAGGTAAATGAGCTAATTAAAGACCTGTTGTCGAAAATAGTGCATAATAATCACGATTTTGAAGCTCCTGCTTATTTCAACACGAATACTGCTTAATATTTCTTTCCCTCCAATAATTTAAAACATTTTAATTGATGTCACGCAGGCCTGTCATTTAGGGGGCGGGGGAGAGGTCAGGGGTCAATTGCCTCCACCCCCCCCTCCCGACTTTGAGAAATCAATGCATTTACATACAGGGTGTCCACTCCTATCGTGGACCAATAGCTAATTTCTAAACCGTTAGAGATACGCATATAGTTTATTTAGGAAAAAATCTCCAAATTACGAAAGGAATTTTGGGTCTATTCAATGTTTTTCAAAAAATCAAATTTTGAAAGAGTTACGAAATTTAAATTTTTATACAGCCCCCCAGTCTTATCAATCATATTTAGTAAAACATTCTTGACACTGTAACGTTTAAAACTAAAAAAAAATTACTGTTCTACCACAAAAATTGACCGAGTTATGACGTTTTGAAAAATCAAGATTTTGAAGGATTTCGCATATGGGCAATTCCACGGTAACTTACGTTACATTTTGACCAACTCTTATGCAGTTAGCTCCTTAGTACAGACAAATATTGTTATAAAAACCTTGTACAAAAGCATTCAGTGAAAGTGCCAGTCAAAAGCAAAATTAAAATGCAAAAATATTCGATGAACTTAAATTTTACAAAATTTAGCAGTCAAAAATAAGGCAGTAACTTACGTTACACAAAAAGGGAACGGCATAATATGAAAATTGGTTCTAAGGCAAATTTCTGCTCTATTACAGCTGTTTTCTTGTTTGAAGTATAATTTATCAGTTTCTTATAATATTTAGGAATTAATTTTCATAAATTTAAAATTTTATTTTAAAAATTGAATTTTATGAGAATTTTCAACTGGGTAACTTACGTTACAGTAACTTACGTTACAAAATTCACTTACAAGCATATATTTATTACAAAAACTAATGAATGAAAATTATAGCTTAGTTTAGATCAAAATACTGAAAATTAACAATTATGAGTTAAATTTACAGAAATTTAATGCCAAACTTAATGATCAATCAAAAATATTACAAAACATAAGACTTTTAAATGCATACTGACCGCTGGTATTAACAAGTTCAGGTAATTCTATTTTCGAATCATGTTTTCTCTTATAATAAATTTCCTCTGTCGTTTCTGGCCATTTCTGATTGGTTCCAACAGCAGCCATTACTTTTACTTTAAACTAGTTTTCTTCAATCGTCACAACTCAAGGATACAATGTATTTTCGTACTTCACCACACACCAGTCACCAGCTTTTATCTCTGTTTTTTCTTCTTGTTCCTTAAAATACAACTAAACGAAACCCTACATTTTGTTCATTTCTGGTTCTTAAATGGTCATTGTGAATGTGCGGATCTTCAGAATTTTTTTTTTGATACATTTTTCTTTTTCTAACATATTTCAATACTATCAAGAGTGACTTTTATTTATAAATCTGTGATATCCACATGACTTTTCTCATACCCCTTCTACAGCGCATCTTTTCTGCAGAGTTCAGTGGCATTTTAATGCAAAACAAAATATATTTCAATTGAAAGAGATAAACTATTTTTATATTTGTTTTTTCCAAAACATATTTGATAACTTTAAATCATAACAGAAGTCATTTTTAAATAAATTATAGTACATTACCTGCGAAATATTCTGAATGCAGTGATATTGTTTAAGGAGAATTAATATCTTAATAGCCAAAAAGAAGCATGTAATTTATAATAAAGGTGTATTGTAATCTGATTAAAAAACAGACATTTTAAGAAATATGAGTAATCTAAATTAAGTAAATACAGTAGTACAATTAAAAGAATTATTGAATAAATTACTTCTATTAACCACATAGGTTTTATTTACAATTTACTTTATTTCGAAACACAAGTATTGAAGTTCTACTAAGGTAACTTACGTTATCTGCGTATGTGGGTAACTTACGTTACACGTTTTGATTGTAGCACAAAAAATTAAATAAACAATATTGAAAAGAAAAGTATTGATATTTGCTTAGTACACATCTATAAGATAGAAAATATAACATAGTTAACATTGTATTGCCCTTTCTTTATTTGCTGTAAAAACTTTAACATGTTTTTGGTAACTTACGTTACATAGAACAGTGCCTTTTTGAAATTGACATAAATCACTTAATTAAATTGAAAACACTTGTTTCATCAATTCACAATATTAATTTAAAGTGTAATAAACAACAATCTTCCTTTCACATTTATCTAATGGAAAAAATTGAAACTTATCAATGTTGAAAGTTTGACTATTTGCTTCACTGAAAATAAAATACTCTAATACCAACTTCAATGTATTGCCGAAACTAAAAAACTACATTCCTAACAAAAAATTGTTATAAATAAGAAACTTCTAACATTTTTAAACCAAAAAATATGCAGAACAGTTACATTACTCGAGTTTAATTTTTTCAACGCTTTTCCACACTTGCATGGAATTGCCCATATGGTCCCTTTAGTGATCTCTCGATGACGTCATGAAATAATGCAAAATCTTGATTTTTCAAAACGTCATAACTCGGTCAATTTTTGTGGTAGAAGAGTGCTTTTTTTTTAGTTTTAAACGTTACAGTGTCAAGAATGTTTTACTAAATATGATTGGTAGGACTGGGGGGCTGTATAAAAATTTAAATTTCGTAACTCTTTCAAAATTTGATTTTTTGAAAAACATTGAATAGACCCAAAATTCCTTTCGTAATTTGGAGATTTTTTCCTAAATGAACTATATGCGTATCTCTAACGGTTTAGAAATGAGCTATTGGTCCACGATAGGAGTGGACACCCTGTATAATTGAGCGTGGTTTTTTGTTTACCGATGAAACTGCATTGTGTTTGCCCCCTTTGACCCCCCCCCGGAAAAACTTGAAATAACGGGTCTGATGTCACGTAAAACCTTACTTACTTTTGATTTGCAGTGCTCTTGATGATTGAGAACTTTGAGAGCTAATGAGTGTTCGCCCCCCCCCCCTACACACGCACAAGGGCTTTATAGTATTTTTAACTCAAAGCATATTTTTGATATTCAACATCAATGCGTTTGAAATGAACCGTACAGCATATCTGCTCACATCAAGCAATGTCGTTTCAGACGGAAAGTTGTAATTGAAAATGAGCAACTGTCTCTGCAGTTAAATGTAAATTCAAGGAAAACATGCTCCCTTTAAATCGAACCTAACTTGCTTCTTTATAAAAATTTGTCAGCGATTTTTTTTTTTTTTTTTTTTTGGAGAAAAAGCACACATTTCATTTTGTTTTAGTTACGTAGCCAGTCAACAAACTTCCATACCAAGTTTCTCAACAAATTATTATTTTTTTTTTTAAGCTAAAAAAAACTTTCAACGTTGATGGTGAAATATATTGAAAAGTGCATTTTAATGCAATATTTCATACTCAAAAAACTAACAAATGAATAAGTAAAAGAGAGAAACCGAGAACAGCAAAATGCATTTTAAGAAACACTAAAATTTTAAAAGGATAAGATGGAATGTGTAATAAAAGGAATTGGCCTTTCCCATTAGTATATAGGATAGAAAGAGAAATAAAAAAGAAAAGAAGACGAGAAGAGATTGATTTACAATTCGTCCTTCCAGGAGTTGAAGCTGTCTCGCCATTAATGAAATCAGACCAAACTTCTACGTTCTCTTCAGAGAGCAAATCCAATTTTGGTTCGATCCTGGTACGAGCACAAGCTACTTTAGATAACACAAAAGAGAATGACTTTTTCAATTCCGCGTTTCACAAACGAAACACACGCAGTTTGGATATTTCCCTTTTTTGAAGTTGAAATCGGAAGGAAAAAAAGAGCCTCTGAGCTTGATTGACAAAAGCCATCACATAATTTTAAACTTTAGGGAAAATCGATAAACCGTTTCAACAGTAATCAAATATTACTCCATCTCAAACAAGAAAAATGTCCTAGTTATTATTTAACTACTAATTACAATTATGTAATCAATTAAAGCAAACAATTAGGAAAGGAAACTTTAAAAATCACGGTTATTCAAAGTTCAAAGTAACAGCAGAAAAGTCGTATCTTTCAAAATCATGAAGTAGCTTCAAATTACCGGAAAGTATTATTTCCTTAGACACATACTTGATATTCATATTTTTGAAAATTGGGTTTCAAATATATGTATACAATTATTTTTAAACACTATTTCATCTCTATAGTTTTTGTAACCGTTTTCACAATTTTTCATCGAGCCCCACATTGCTATAACGGGGGGGGGGGGGCATGAGTAGCGCTTAATACTTGACTATCATTTTTTAAAAATATTTTTTATGAGAAAAAGAAAATCAAAACGCCCGGTTTAGTCAAGAATGAACCAAACTGCAAAGCGCCAACGGGAATTAAAAGTAAAAATTTTGCGTGACTCATCACTTTTTTTCAAGTGATCAAATAAACATTAAAAATTAGTTTCAAATCGCAAACGCTATCTTGAGGAATTCCAAAGCAGTATTTGTTATTATAGGTAAATCCATTTTAATAAACTTCTCAATAGTTGAATGAAATAACCCGCAAAGACTCCAAATGTATTAGATCCTCCTTTCATGGCATGAAGTTAAAAAAGAACTTAGACTCTACTGCTATGTGATGCAGTTAGACTTACGGACGAACGGCGTCTATTAGCAAAAATTATTGCTTAAATATTGTTTCAGGAAATTTTCAAAGTTTAATTGCATTTAGTTACAGAGAAATGGAAATTACAGAGAATGTTCTTCATAAGATTTATGCAATGAAACAAGGATTTAACATATTTGGAGTTTTGTGCAACAAGTGATGCGTCTGTTACAGTGGAAAAGAACTATTGTAGTTTATCATTGAAAAGGTTTAACTCCTATGATAATTTTAGCGACTCTTTCAAGATAAACTAATAAGTTTACCGGGACATTAAATGACATTTGAAATGGCATAGATTGAACTTCAAGCTTTTAATGAGGGGGGATAGGGAAAACTGTTCGATGAAAAAAAAATTATGGTCATAACTGTTTAAAAATTAAAAAATAAACTGAAGAGAAAGAAGAATAAGATTCAGTACGTACTTCGGATATTATTTTTAAAAAATACATAATTATCTGGTAAGTGGTACAGAAAAATTAATTTTGTATACGATTTTAAAATTGATCGATGTCAGATATATAATCAATCCGAAACAACTTTTGAAACTTTGCTGATATTATTACAAAAGAGCAATTCTCAATTTCATGCTCAAGTTTCACGATTTGCAGACATCTCGCTACCTTTTCCGAGATAAGTTGGTGCAAAAGAACTAGATAGGAAAAACATTGAGAGGAAAAAAATTACTCCTCAGTTTTCAACATTTAAGTGATGCAGTGAAAATAGTTATTTCCATTCAGAATTCTTAGCTGCTTCGCGATTTATCAAGTCAATATTTGAATTTTTTTTTTCCTGAAAAGCCGCACTGTAGACACTTTCATCAACAATTCAAGCCCTCCTATCCGCGCCGTAGACAAACAAGTGAGGAATCTCTGCAGTTGTCTGGCACTTCGCACAGAGGACAAACACAAGTGCCGGCAATTTTGTTTGCCACGAATCAAGAGCGGGGCTTCTGTTTACCCATGTTATTTCGTGCCGTGATGGATGGCTTGTCCAAAATCTCTTTTAACTTTCATTTCACTCGGAAGCGAAGAGATAGCAGCTGCCTGACATAACAGCCGCTGCGAGTTTTAATTCATCACTGACACAATAAAAGTAATGTAATGTGTGCAATAGATAAGTAAAGCAATCGATTTAAGCATTTAAAAAGAAATAAAAATAATACACGGATATATTAGGAGTGATAATATGATTTCGGAATCCACCGACATGGTAAAACAAATATATTTTCAATGAAATTTCAAACACAATCGATCCAAGCATTTTTCAAAAAGAAGAAAAAATACACGGATATATTAAAGTGATAAAAATGATTTCAATACTTTCGTTATTTATCCCAGACACAGTAAAAGTAACGTATTTTCCAATAGATAAGTAACACAACCGATCCAAACTTTAAATAAAAGATAACATATAATGTACGGATATTTTAAGAGTAATAAAGTGATTTCAATGCTTCGTTGTTCATCACTGACATTATAAAACTACAATTACAAAATATTTCCAATAGAAAGTAACATTATTTTAAGGAACAAAATATTTATAAAAATGTCGCGTAAAAACTAGCTTTTGAGATAGTTCTGCCCTGTAAGTCACTATAACTCCGAATGAAGCGATCAAAAACAATCACTAACAATCACTGACTGACAAACAAGTTTCGGGTACAGCATTTGTACCTAACGGTTACACTAACAATACAAATGTACCAGATTTAGCTAAATAAAAGCAAATAATGTAAATATACACTGCTAAACTCAAGAAGTGTACTTATTATAAATAGCAGAATACTTATAAAGGTGCTCGCGCAAAAACCAGCTATTGAGATAGTCCCCCGCTTAAGAGAACACTAATTCAAAATCCAAAATGTCATTAGTTGACAAACAAAACTTTCGTGTACGGAATTTATACCAAATGGCTATGCAATACGTCGCCAGAAATCATAGGCTAATAAACATAGCGGAAAGAATAATAGATACCTATACCTGTAAAAAATAACTAATGCTTACTCTAAAACTCATGGGTTTAAAATTGGAAGGAGAGCTTGGTTTATACAAGGAACAACATAATGTATTATTTAAGATTTTGTTTACTTATTCTTTATATAGTAACTGACTTAAGTTGTAAATATTAGGAGCCAAGGAAAAATTCAGACTCCTAACTGATTATTTATCTGAGTTTGTAAGAAAATTCAGGGTGACATAGCATCTGAAAAGTTCTTGTTCTGAAAAACTAATCACCAATGTTTTGTTTTCTTCTGTTTTTTTTTTTCCTTTTTGATTTCTTTCTGTTTTTTCTCTTTTTTTTAAAAAATCATATTAAGTCGCCTTGGCGCGCGGGATCTGTCAGACCATGACAGTAACCCAAACAAAACATTCAAGCGACTTAAAAAAAGTACAACATAAGTACACAAGTGCCTAAGACTGTATTTGCAACTGGCAATTCCGTAAAAGCTAACTTTTAAAGGTACACATTTTTCCGAAAGACACCTTGTTTTAGAGCTGCAAGTTTATAAATTTCGTTTCTTTTTAACAAAAACAGAAATAATTTTCAAGATTTACTTATTTTTATTTTGACTACTTTTCTGATTATTGTCTTCATTATCATTATTTAGGCAAAAATGTCATTATTTACTTTTATTTTTTCAAGTCAAACCATGTCAGTACTGAAGCAAAATACAATATGAGTTTGAAATAAGAATTATTGCATAAATTATAAATATAATATTGCATGTATCTAAATAAGTATATTAACATTGCATCTCAAGTGGATTTCGACATAATGTCGCAAAATATGAAAACGACGACTTTTGAATTCCGCGAGTTCAGGGGCGCCCCGAACTGAAATTTCTGGGAGGGGGAAAATTTTCAATTTGCCGAATGAATTTCCAATTTTACCGAATGATAAAATACAAGCATGCATACATGTCATACATGCATAACATTTAGTGAGAAGAAACATTAAAAAAAAACAATTTAAATAACTAGAACAAAAAATCTCAATGTTGCAATATTGCCTTCAAATTGCCGAATCTTCAGCAAAATGTGCGAATACGGAAATAATTGGGAGGTCACAGTGACCTCCCGTGACCTCCCATCGGAGCGCTCCCGCGCGAGTTTCGCAGCGCGTTTTCGTTTTCCCAACTAATTTATTTCTGCCTTCCTGCCTGAGACTGGGACACCTCCACCAATTCCGCCTCTGCCTTTTAAACACCACCCTTAAAAGGGCAGCCCAATTAAATCGGATGCGATTCGTGAAAGGTGAGACGGGTGGATTATTATGCTATCAACGATGAGGGCTGAGAGGCTCTTGAGCGAGTGGGGGGCGATTTATTAGACAAGAGCGAAGCCGATATTCACTTAGGCAAAGGCGACGAATTAATTAACAAAATTTGAGCGCCCATCATGCTCAAAAGAAACTGCATTAAAATTTATATTAAATAAAAGAGTTCGCCAATGGCAGGATCATTTGTTCGACAAGCATTAGTATGACAGATGCCTCGATGCATCCTACATTATTCATCTTAATAACCTGAACTGTAAACTCAAATATTTTATTGCAATTAAAGAAGCAATTATATTGGCGAATAAGATTAATTGCGTTGCAGGTTAATACAGCATGTGGGCGAGCTGGTTTTCATCGATTAGGGCGATTTTGTTGGCTCGTTTTCAATCGATTAGGGCTTCTGGAGTAATTTAATAGCCGGGAAGGAACTTGAACGCCTTTCATGTAATTAAATGGTTAAAATTTCCTAACGGTTAGCATCACCATCGGGCTTTTCAGATTTGAAAAAAAGGGAGAGAAATACTCAGAAATAGCACACTATTTATTAGTATTATAAAAATAAATGCCATTTAAGTCGTTACGATAAATAACATAGAGACATATATGCACAGAAACATGTTTCAAATTATGCTGAATATTTTTTATCATTTTAAAAAGTTACATATAATTAGCACTAAATTCGGAGTATTTAATATCATTATCAAATTAAAATGTGAATCATCACTTATTATATTTACTCATATAAAGTTAAACATAATTATGAGTTCACAATAAATGATTTAATATTATTAGGGAGTTTTTCCGAATGAGTTACTGACGAGAATAATTAAGCTTCCGAATGTTGGAAAAACCGACAGCAAACGCTTCAAAAATGAAATCTGCAAAAATCAGATCACTCGCAAGGTTTTTTATTTCCATATTTCTTTCTGTGTTTTTTTTTATATCTGTGTGCTTCAATAATATTTTTCAAAGAAATACAGTAGATGATTAATGCTTTTATATGTAACGATTCAGAAAAAAATATAAATATATTGCTTGGATATTTATTTACCCCATTTTTATTTTTCTTGTTATGACCTTCTTCAGTACATATTTCATTTCCTTTACGTTTTTAATTTCACATTTATATCATAATACTTTGGGAAATATTTAAGTGAAGAGTAGAGAAATTCCAAGCATGTTTCTGTTACTGAGTTAGATCAGTTTTTTGCCTATCATGTAAGATAAACAATCAGTACAGTGGAAAATGCTGCATCATGCTTTTCGTGCTAATTTCTGAATGAAAGCCATGTTTTACATTATTTAACTTCAGAAAAATGCATCGCGTTTTATGCACATGTGTCAAAACTGTATGAAAATTTGCAGTCCGAGGGGAAAGTTCTTTTATCTTAATACTATTCACACTAGAGGCATAAAATATGTCAATTTGTCACAAGATGAATCTACAGAATAAAATGCCAACGATAAAGTTTGCTAAGAGTTGTCTTCATATTAAAAAGAGCATCAGTTTTAAAATTTCATCCTTTTTTTTTTTTTTTGTAACTCACTTAGGAATCAAAATAAGTATTCAACCATGAATACCGATTAACATGTAATTTGAAGCAGCCTTTGTGTTACAAGCAAATTTTAAAAAAAAAAAATCGTCAAGTTAAAATGTTTTTTGATATTTTTTTCTTTTTAAATCTAAAATACCATAGTAATTGCAAGACTTGCTTTTTTTACACTGTAAAAAATAGATGTTGTTTTTACAGTATAATACAGCTAGTTTTATAGTAACAAACTTTAAAAATTGCTAATTTTACAGTAATAAACTGTACAATTGTTAATTTTATAGTTGATTACTGTGCATTTTACAGTTTTAAACTGAAACCTCTGCTGCCAGAATTATACTGTTATTTTTACAGTACAATACAGTTAATTTAGTAATAATAAAAAGGGAAAATTGTGGTCATAAACTGTAACATTTCCAAACTGGAACCTCATCTGCCAGTATTATACTGCGAAAACAATAGTTTATTTTTTGCAGTATAGAGGCTATGAACCAACCCAAAGACCAAAATATGTTTATGTGACTAAAAATACCTATTGATTTTTTCTTATAAATTATGAAATGAATAGTTGAAATAAAATGGGCTGAAATATTATATTTTACTGAAAAATAATCTGGAGGCGCTTTTATAAGGATATTCAAATTTTCAACTCAAACTATACCATACTTTTTATTTTTATACTTTTTTTAATGTTTAAAAATACTTGTCGTTACCGTTTCAGAGGCCATATAGCATTTCTGAGAGTATAAAACTCCACATTTTTGATAAAAGTAAGAAATGTTAGCAAAACTACAGCAGTTCTAAAGGAAGTACTAAAGACTTACACATTAGAGCGAATTATATATACTTCCTGTAAAATTAGCACGTTAAATTATTTCGTGTTTTTTTTTTTTTTTTTTGGTGATTCTAGTAAACCTAATGATCAGAATGCAATCAAAATAAGTATTTGAACTAATCTGATATTTTCAAATTCATTTTTTTTTATCAAAAAGAGGGCATTCCAATCAGAATATTGAAATTAATGTTAATTTTAAAATAAATACTGCCCCCTGACTAAACCTTTACTTCAGTAACTTACAGAAACTATTTTCATCGATTTCGATAGTCACCTAGTGAGCATGATGGTCAAACGAGGCGGAGTGTTTCGCTTTTTTCTCCTTATATTGTACCTTTGATTTAAGGAAATCACAATGTAAGAATTAAAAACCTTATCAAATATATATATATATATATATATATATATATATATATATATATATATATATATATATATATATATATATATATATATATATGCAAACACACAGAGCTCAACAGGTTCATGGAAATTCTTAGGTTTTAAAATTCATTGTACATTTTGCTTACAAGCAAAAGTAAAAAGTTTTAAAAGATTTTATTTAAGAGAAAATTGCACATTCAAAAAAAGTAGAACTAGAAAAAGATCAATGATTTTTTAAAAGTGTCTTTATATTATACCCAAATTTATTTTCAAGATACTACATATATAGTGTTATAGATTGGTTGCTATTTTGTTTTGCCTTAAAGGAAGCAGCTCATTTTCTTTTCCTACTCGGTACTAAGCAAAACCAAAACACATAAAGTATTTATTCATCCTTTTAGTGTCAAGTCGAAAAATACTAGTAGCACATAACGAAAAGAAATATTCTTACCAATAGAAAATAATTGTGACAAATATTTATTTTTACGATTATGAAAACACACACTAAAATGCATGCCTTTCGCGACCGGCATATTAAGCGCCATCCCTGGTTATTGGATAATCACCCATCAAATAATGCATCTGAACACAATCAACGACTATGCAGTGAGGGAAAAAACCCATAAAAATGATCCGGCAAAAGAGCAAGTAGAGTCCGGCTGGCGCCACTGTCAACACATACGGGGGGCCCGTTAACGGACGGAGGCAGATTAAAGTCGGCTAATGCACCCTTCAACTGAGAGAGCACACGTTAGAAAATTGTCGCGGCAACCAAACCGATTTGAAGCGAAGGAAAAGGAATTCTATTAAAAAATAGGGAGAAGAGATGAATTATAGGGAGAGGGAAGGAGAGATAGATAGAAATTTGAAGCTGGGGTGGGAGGGGAAGAAGGGGGGAGTATAGAAAAGCACTGGACATGACTGAAAAAGAAAGTTGTTCTGAATGACAGCATGGATTTTCAGTCATGTGGAAACGTTGATGATTAGAATTGCTAAAATAACGTCCAGAAAAAAGCAGATACTCGACACAAGGGGATTAACGCGTCGCAGAGTTAAATAGTCATATGATTCTCAGAGTAACAGAACTGAATTTTAACTCTGTATAACAAGGAGAAGAAAATCTTTCAAGGCTAAACGTATATGTATGACTCCAACTATGTGAATTATGGATCCGTTTTTAAAAGAACCTCCAGTTTTATCTCATCGTCTTTTGAAAGATATAAACATCCCTAATTCATCGGACATGATTGTTTCGCGCATGGAAATGAGGCAAGAATTTCGTAAAAATATGCTTTCATCACATACATACACATGTATATAATATAAACAAATAAATATATTTTGAATTAAGTTTTTTTTTATTATTCTGGCAATAGGAGTTTTTGAGATTCAGATTTCTTTTGATTTAAAAAAATTGGCTTCAACTAAAATTATGATAAAAACCTCTGTCACAGAACTGTTCTATGTTTTGAAGTTCAATACATGAAAATTATCTAAAAATGAATTTAGGCACTTTAGGAAATTCCTTTCATGTTATTGATTTTGTGATGGATCTGTTTTGGCAACTAAAACTTGTAATTCATTTTCGACGCAATTTTTCCTCCTTTAAGGGTTAGTTTTTGTTTCGGAATCTAAATGGTCAAACATTTTTCTTGTTCACTAACCTGCACTTGACGCACGCCTTTCTTTTAACGAAAATAAATAAATACATGCTGCAACAAAGTCACAGCACTAACACTAATGTAATGTATAAAGAAACATATTGTTACAAATCTTGTAAATAGTTGTTGTTTTTCCTGCCTTGCATCATTTTCACTAGTTTTGGTTTTATCTGGCGACATGTTGTAAAAGTATCTGAAGATATCACTTTTACCATTGGTATACCGGCCCCGTAACATTTTGTAGTTTTTACACTTACCCAAACTTTAATAAGCATGAAGACATTTATCGCTCGGAGTGGTTTTTCTTTTTATTGCTAGAATTTTCTTGAATGGATTATGGAAGTTATGAATGAACAGAATACTCCAGATTTTGCTAGAACGTTGTAAAGGTTTCCTTCCGAGTATAAAAAGCTGGCCTTGAACACAGTTAGTTAGTTCTTTTCAGATTTGATTTCTGGAGACTCGTTTTCATTCGCTTGGGCGAATGGTTGTTTTGCTTTTGTAATTGCTGAATTACTGTTCACGTTAGATACGTGGTGCTGAGTTACTGTTGAGAGTACAGTGTACTGTTTGCTACCTAATTGCTGGATGTTTAGCAATTGTTTCCTGCTCCTATTGTAAATAGTGTACATACTTGTAAATAAATTTATAGTTACTTCCTCAAGATTGGAATGCTCATTTAAAGAAAGTTGAAGGTGCTAGGGACTCGTTACAATATATTTATACCTTGAATTTCTACTACGAAATTTCCTCTGTTGATAAAAATTCGAAACTCTGTACTTTATAAATCAAGATTTTTTAATAATTTCAAACGCGTAACTAGAAAATTATGTTTAACAGTGTAATCAATTAAAAACAAAATTAATAACAAGCAAAAAAACAAATAGATACTACTTTTGTATCAAAAATGCAGAAAATTTATATAGCTGAGTCGCTGACGATGCTACAAAAATGAAAGCACGCCAATGATAACCTATTGCGTGAGCTGAAAGTGAATATAAAAATCCGATCTAGGTTATCAAAAGGTGTTAAAAGTGAAGATCGCTTCATTGAAGAAGAATTAATAGATTGCACTATGTTGAGTTCTCAGAAATGAGAGAGGCGTGTCTGACCAGACGGCTCCGGCCGTGAACCTGTAAAAGCAGACACACTTGGCTGAGCCAGATGATGACCGCAAACGATTTCCGAATCTTCACAATGAATGTGAGGACGGAATTACTATTTAAAAAAAAAAGATTAGAAAAATTTCCCGCCACGAAAACAAGGCGGGAAGAATTTCGAAACTGAAACATGAGGCTAGTTAGAATAGCTACATATAAACACGTTTCAATGGGGAGTTAGCTTTACATTCCATGTCTGGAGGTGAATGATACTTGGCAATGATTGTTTAGCACGAATAGTTGGCAGATAATAGATAGGGGTGCCCACGAGGGAGGGCATGGCACTGATTGCGCCATTGATTTTTTTTTGGGGGGGGGGCTTCTATTATGTTTAGGGGGTTTGTTCTGGGGGGGGGTGCTCCGTAGCATTGAGGGTACTCAAATTGATCTTGGAGGAGCACCCATGTAATAGATATTTCGTTTTCCCCCATGTCATATCGCACACCGAGAATGAGAGGGGCACATCTTTAATGCTAAACGACTTTTAAAAATGCCCCTTTCATTCTCGGTGTGAGATATGAAAAGATGTTTCGAAGAAACTGCGAAGTTGCTTCGAACTTCTGCTAAAATTAAATTTTGAAGACTTTTTACTAAAATTACTTTTCCTTAGCCTCACTCATATTTTTTACAATTATTGTCACTAACTTATTGATCATGAGTGTGGGAATATAGCAGTTATATTTATGGTTAGATTTGTGACACCCACATGTGCCAGAAGTTCAAAAATGGGTGATGAAATATTTGTAAAATGTTATGTCGTAATCATCCGTGGACCCTGTGGCAGAAAGCTGCCGACACGGCGACGTGGTCGCAGAGTCAGGGAGACAACGTGCAGAAAGATTTTTGTGATTGGGAGGGAAAAAAAAGGCTAAGAAAAGAAATAGTCCAGGCAATATACAGTTGAACCCGGCCAAAATTGCAACAGAAGCTTTTTCAACGGTTTTCGGGTTAATAGACGGGTCTGAATAACATATCCAAAATCGCCCCAAATTGGGTCACGGGAACACCTCCAAAATCGGATTTGAAAATGGGGGGCTAGTGGCAATTACCTTCAAAATAGGTAAGCTAGTATTCTTCTTTTTAAAAACAGTTAAAACATATTTAGCATTCTCAGTTGTGATAATTATAGGTTAAGAGCCTCGATGAATGGTTACGTTCCAAAAAAAAATTAGATAGAACCTCGATAACTCGACACTGGCATAGCTCGACCATCCCGGTAACCCGACGAACGTTTCGCTCTCTAGTACAATGTTTTATTTATATGGGTTGAAAAAAAAAAGTTGCTTTACACATGTTAATAGAAATTCACTATGTCTTCTACTAATTCAACCAGCAACTTACCAGTCTACAACTTAAGGCCAGTGATCCGTATGCGGCCCACATTGTAAACCCTTCCGACCTTTAAAAAAGGATTTCAAAATGGCGTAAATGCTTATCTCGAAACGCGACTAATACAAATAAGTTCACGCTTTCATGACATAAAAATTCTTTATTTTCCAAATATAAAATTAAGATAGCATAAATATTATAAAAGATTCTACTATTTTCAAAACAATTACAAGTTACTCATTTTCATCATCGTCATCATACTCATAGTAATTAAGGCTTTGATTTTCAGTGATTGATTTGACATGCCCCACAAGCGAGCAATGTAGAGCAATTTGTTTTGCAGAAACAGCGAATCATGTTTAATAAGTAGTCTGGAGCTGGTGGTAAGTCACAAAGTATTGGATAGTAGGAGTTATTTTTTACGTACCAGCCCCAATCTTCTGGTTTGAGCCTATCTTTACAATCTTTCCAGATATTTATCTGTAAGTATGTACGGTAGCTATGGTATTTCATGGACGAATCAGTTGGAGGTAAATGTTCAGGTATAATGAAAGATTTTGCTGTTGTTATCTTCGATACCAACATTCGATGTCGTAGTACATCTGTCGATTCCAAAGCTTGAGATTCATACAGTTGAAGCATTGCTTTTCTCTCAGCAACTGCAATTTCTGAGTGTGAGCATGAATCAGCGGAAAGAACCTTTGCATAAGTACGGAGCTCTGCATCATTCATCAGTTTGACGAACGCTGAAGATTTTCCAATTGAAAAAATTCTCGATGTACTGTCTCAGCCTGTATAAGCATGTAGTAAAAGTAGTAAGTTGCAGTTTTCATGACCTACTGAAAATTGCATTTTCAGAATATCGTAGACAGGATTGGGAGTTGATCCTCGCCTTATATCACTGCGGTAAAACAGCTTGAGACCATTATCCTTCGCGTGATAAAGGAGTAAAATAAGCAAATCTGTGTCTTCGCCTATTATCGTGGTGTGCGCATGTGCAAAGGAGGATACTGCAGCACACACAATTTCCACATCAGCATCACAATCAATATTTGGAACAGAACACCCTTGTTTTCTTAATAAGTCACCTATAAAAAAATCATTGCTTGCTTGTTTTTTTTTTCATTAGCCAAGAACTGTTCTTTTTTCCCGAAAAACTGCATGGATGGGCTGAAAATAGTGTCTCTACTGGTTTTCGTATAGCGTCGTCTGTGAGAAGCATCTTTGATTGTTGGGGACCCTGTGTAACCATCAAAAACAATAATTGGTTTTCCGTACGCTTTAAGGACAAAATTAACGTAAGAAAGAGCAATATTTTCATAAGTGTCATTATTGCGCCAAGGAAGGAGATGTAATAGAGATCCAACATCTAAAACATACCTTTCTGCCTGTACCATGTTGTCAGATTCTTCTCTACATACGTTGTTAATGTGCTTGACTATTGCGTGAGCCAATTCAGATTTTGCTACTTTTCTCGTCATGTGTTTATTTTCAAATAATGCTGCAGGATATGCACAAAGTTCATAATGCATAATATCTGCGAGATCCATTTCACCACAAGTGGCAACAGTCATCAATCCTCTGAAAAAGGAGTGCTGAATCTACTTGTACGTCTGGATCATTTTTGCTAAAAATAGCAGCATGTGATCCTAAAGTTTTTACTTTGTCCGATCTTTTAATAGTGTATTTAAATACTTCCTGTCCAACAATTTTGGAAATTATATTTGTACCGAATAAGTGTGACTCATCAACATTAACACCTTCTTCGGCTGTTAGACCTGTAACAATATTGCGTAGAGTGGAGTCAAGATGAAACGGAGGTACGGATTGTAGAGCATAAACTATCTTTTTAATATCATTGCTGCCTCTCTTTTGTCTACTGTCCCTCATTTCTTTATGTTGCTCACTACTTTGCATAAAAACTCCTGCATATTCCTGCATTGCTAAATTGTACATTGAACAAATAGGCATACAAAACAGCCAAGTGCCCTTCTGACTGTCACAAAGTCCACTTCCTCTTGTTAGTCCTCCTATACTCTTCAGAGAACGCATAAGTACCTGTTCTATTACTAGATCAGATCATAGTCCACTCCAAGGTCTGGATTTTCTTCTTATTACAAATTTGCCTTCCATAAACATTTTGTACACTTTTTCATTTTCAGATTGTAGATTTAGCATTCTTTGCAAGTACAGGTAGATAGATTTAACGTAATTTACATGTCCGGCTACTACTACAAAAGAAAGTTCTTTTGAATTAAAAAGTACTTGTTTAATTCAATTTTTAAGCTTTTTTCCCCCCTTTTTCTTTCTTTTTTTTTTGGCGGTAGAATGGATCGCCAATTAATATCTTCCATAAATATAACCCACGGGCCTCAGCTTTTCAACCTCTAGTTTGTATAGTAGTAGACTAAGGATAATTACCTATTAAAATATGTGGCGTAACCAATTTCTTTTTTCTATCTACATAAACATAACATTGTATCAGACAGAGAAACACATGTGTCGAGTTATCGGGATGGTCAAATTATCCAAGTGACGGGTTATCGAGGCTCTAACTAGTTTTTATGACATAAGCATTAACGAAGCCGCTTTGCCTATAATTATTCCAGTTGCAAATGCTAAGTGTTTTTTTATATGTTTTAAACAAGAGTACAGGCTTATTTATTTTGAAAATAATTGCCACTGGCCCCCCATTTTCAAATCGGATTTTGGGGGTGTTCCCGTGATCCAATTTTGGTCGATTTTGGATATGTTATTATGTAAGAGTTACTGATATGAAAACAGTTGAAAAACCTTCTGTTGCAATTTTGGCCGGGTTAAGGGTATTTTTTCGTTAATTTGACTGGACTAAAAATACAGTCAATTCGCAATAACTCGAAGTCCGATAACTCGAATATTACTATAACTCGAATATTACTATAACTCGAATTTCTTATTCGGTCCCGATCCCTTTATCTTGATTCTATGTAAATTTTCCTCAATATCTCGAAGTTTACTTCTCTTAACTCGAAGTTTTTTTTGAAGTGAGTAAACATTTAATAGTTAAAAAGCAGAAAAAATTTCAAGTGAGAGCATGAAATTTTATTTATTTTTCTCTTGTGTGTGTGGGGGGGGGGGGATTCATTCGGGAAAAATCGGAATCCTTACAGATGCATAAATGTTCTTGCTATATTATTTTCACTTATTGCGTCCGTAAGGAATTTGATTGCCAAAAGTTTTGCGTCTTCAATCTTCAATTAATCGTGACAGTGGCATAGTGATTATTAAATTTAAAACAAATAACTTTTAAAGCAGTTGATAAAGAAAATGTCTTTAATGTAAATTTAAGAAATGTGATTAAAACACAGAGGTTTGCAACTAAGAGAACACACAAACCATGGAAGAAAATGAATCTCTTGCCAAGGAAGAACGATATGTGAAAAAGAGAATGACACGATATGTGAAATATTTACCGCTGTTTAAATTACAAAACTGCTCAAGCAGCTTAAAATGATGGATTATACCACAAAAATGAAACATGTCTCAAAAGAAGGATTTCTTTTTCTTAACATTTTAATTCAAATAGTGTACATTTTAACTAATTAAACTTGTCAGTTATCTGTACATTAATTGAATATTCCAATTTTTTATTATTAAAATGTTGGAAATCGAAACTAATGATAAGTCGAACTTGCGATAAGTCGAAGTTTTTTTTCGGTCCCTTCGAATTCGAGTTATCGAGAATTGACTGTATATATAAAACAGCCACCAGAAAAAAAAACCTATGAATCTATTGCATTAATGTTAACATTTTTATAAATATAAACATCTTGTGTTACTGTAAGATGGTTTCATATACATTTATTATTGAAGAATATTCTAGTGTTGCAGAAAGAAATTGGTTCTAAAAAATATGTCGCAGAATACTGAAAAAAATTCTGCCACACAGTCCGTGGCAAAGCTGCCAAAATACACATTTATGATCATAGTTTTCTGTGCTTTTGAGGTTAAATAGGTTTTTTTTTAATTTAATTTAACTTTTTTCAATGCAAGTATTATATAAACTTGACACAAAGCTATCATTCTGGGTTTTACAACAAACAACAATGCACAGGAAGCGCTGTAATCCTTCCTCAACCTCAAATGGATGTCAAATGATTTGTAATTGTCACAACTGCTGCGGAAATAAGGATGAATTAAGTGCATTTGCCCTTTTTGAGTGAAGAATTAATCTACTCGTTACAACAATTGATGAGCCTAAAATTCCATCATGTATGAAACGAAATAGAAAGAGACATCGACTCCCGTAACATTTGAAATGTCAAGTGCTTGATTGGTACATAAAAGTTTTGAAGTGTTCAAGTATGTAACGATTGCATTGCAATTGTAGCACATTAACATTGAGATCTTCTACCCATCTTCCATAAAGATTTTGTAGAACGCTTCATATGATAACTACTACTGATGGGCTTCTCTTTTTGTTAATATGCGCCCAGGGCATGCATGCAGAAAAGTTTCATCTGCTTTTTTGCAACCAGGGATCTGCTATAGGGGTTTACAATCGAGTTGTGAGGTATGACTAGATGATACACCACCTCCCGCCTTCCAGATTGCCATGGTTATGAATTCTTACCGAGGAATCACACGAACCGTGCATAAATAAAATTGATTTTTAAGAAAAAGGTACAATCAAAAGAGCAAAATTAAACTTTTTTTTCCCTTTTAGATGCAAAAATTATTTGCTCTCGTCTCCCCTTTTCGATATTCGACGGCCACTCAATTAGATATTTTTCATTGATACAACATCGTTTCGTTGTCTGGTTAGAAAAATAAATCGGGGTTCCGTCCTATAGAATACAATGGTAAAGGGGAAAAGCGGAATTAACTTTCTTTTTATGAAACTTCACGATGAAACAATGGGATGCACATTGCTGCTGACAACGTTGAGCACAGGTCAATGCGTTGCAATTTCTCATGTAAGACAGCTCATATGATTGAGCCGTGAGTAGCCGAGTGAACAAGCGCTGAATTCAGAAACAAAGGATTCTGGATCCAGACCCGACACAGACAAATAAATACCCATCAACTACATGTGGAACATGTACTCGCTTAATTCGGGGTCTAAAAGTCCTGTAGTAGGTTTCTAACAATTACGATGGGTACAAAGTGAGCTTATACATACATTTTTTATATACACTGTAATCATTTTAGCTAGAGTTTAAATATATTCCAGTATTTTTTTTTTCAGCTGTTCTATGTATACTTATCCTTTTTTTTTCTATCTATTATGCAGGCACTCTGCGTCATGGACTCCCTCCATGGTCACCTCTGAATTTTAATTAAAAAATTTCTTTGAGTCACCTTTGAATTTACTGTCATGCAAGGGTACTATAATATTTGTTGAAATCAAACTTCATTGATGATGAAAATTTGGAATTATTCTTTTCTCAAATTTTTTAAATAGTTTTAACTATAATATTTTTTGCCATTTTATTTATTTATTTCTACTTCAAAAGCTTTCGAGAAAAGGCATACTAAAAGTTAGTGAAATACAAACATTTACAATAATTAAAAATACGGGAAAGCCTTGAAAAATAAGATATAAAATATAAGATTCAAAAGGAAGAAAGGAAAAATTTATTTCTCAAAAGAAAGTGATTCAAACATGAATTTATTAAAACAAGAAAAACTGCTTTTACGATAAGAAATGAAACGACGAAATAATATTACCGATCTTTAAAACTGTAAACATATCTTATATCTAAACACCTTCAATAAAAGTTAAGATTTTCAGAAGCTGTATTTTCAGACGTGTATGAAGTTAGTAATTTCATTTAACGGCTCGTTACAGAAAGCGGCTTTACAAGCATAGCTCGAAACATGAATAAGAAACAATTATTTCCAGAAGTCATATAAAAGTAATAACTGAGGAACACACGCCCATATGAAAAATACGAGCAAGGTCAGATTTCATCCCGATGGAAAGAAAATGGAGT
>JAXGGA010018208.1:0-22598 GCA_038373865.1 Uloborus plumipes
TGACTTTTTTAGCTAGCCAGATAAGTAAAGTAACTAAAACACCAATTTAGAGTTGAAACAAAGTGTTAGAAAAAATTACAAAAATTCAAAACCAAAAAGTGGCCCATTCATTACCACTCTCCCCTAGCTTTTAAATTGCTACTCAATAGTGTTCGTTTAAATGGTTGTTAATATAACTAATTAATGGCATAAACGTTAGTTGCATTTTTAAGAGGAATATTTTCTGGCAACTTAAAATTGTTTCTCACACTGTCAGTCAAAATTTTACTCATCCATAACTTATTCACTAGAACAAAAAATTTCCTTCAAACTATTAATTCTAAAAACGAAATTTAAAGAATAATAATTCATTGCTATTGTTATAAATGTGGTTGTCTGCTCCGGGCAGAGTCAGACCACGGCCTACTACTTCCTCTAGTTGGTCGTGGTCAGACCACCAAACCACACGGCACTAAACGCCGCATTGCTTGTGGTGAAGATTTATGCTGCTGGGTTGAAGTTTTTAGATATAGAAAGAACTAGTGATAATACATGTGGGGTTGGGAAGAGTGGCGACTGGATGTCGAATGATGCTAATGCTTTTAGTCACCACTAAGTTTTACTTAGCCGCCACGAGGCGAGTGGGAACGGCTAATCTTGATTTTTAGCAATTCACATTGGTGAAGGAAGCAGCTGGCTCGCTTTGAGTGGGGTCAAGGAATGTTACTTCAGGTTGCATAATAAATACAGTAACCCCTCGTTATATCGCGCTTTTCGGGGGACAAGAAAAAAGCGCGATATAACCGAGGTCATTAAAAACAGTTTTCTATCCACCATGCAAATAAATTATACGTGCAAATACATAAAGATTCATTTATTCGAACATAAGATTTTTCTTTTCAGTCAAAAGTAACAAAAAAATATAACTTACCGCAGTTGTTGTTACAATGTGCAGGTCTTAAAAAATATGTATTGTATACGGACATAAAATTAACCTATTGTTTTGGTGAAATGAGAATCCAAAGTCGTATAGAAGAACCATCGTTTTGTTCATTGATGACAAAATAAATGAGAAAGAGACCTTTTCTGAGCACCTTACATACACTGGCGGAAAAAAAAAATCCCAACACCAAGAAAGACTTGTGTTAGATAAACGAAATTTGGTAGGCGTGTTTATACAACTGAAAGATGACATCGATTGAAATTTCGTGTTCGGCGCATAAGTGTGGCGCAGCTGGCGTCACTCAGAACATGCAAATAAGGCTTGTTTTAAAAGCGTGTTGTGAAGCTCATGTGTATTATTTTTCCGTGAAATTGGACGAATTGCGTTCATTTTAGCCAGGAATACCTTTTGAGAAGACGAAGCAGCCATTATCAACAGCTCACCGAGTTTAAACGAGGTCGTACAAATTGGCTACGAGAAGGTGGATTTTCATTTCGCGATATTGCAGAAAGACTTGGGTGGGAATGTTTCCACCATGCATGATTATTGGAAGCTATGGACAAGGGATGGTACTACCTCAAGAAGATCGAGTTTCGAGCTGCCACGTGGCACGACTGAGAAGGAAGATCGCCGAATCTTGCGTACGGCTGTGGCGCATCGTACTGCATCTGCGGCTGACATTCGAGCTGCAGTTGGCACCGTCGTGACCCAAGGAACGGTAAGAAACTGTTTACTTCAAGGACAGCTCCGAGCCAGGCAGCCTGTAGCCGGTATTCCATTGACTGCAAACCATTGCCTTTTCCGACGGCAGTGGTGCCACGACAGAGCTCACTGGAGGTCGGAGTGGAGATCTGTTGTAATTTTTGATGGAAACAGATTCTGAATTAGTGCCAGTGGTGGCTGTATATTGGTCAGAAGGAGGCCAGGTGACCGCCTGCATCCAAGCGGTCTACGGCCTAGACACACGAGACTCACACCTGGAGTTATGGTCTCTGGAGCAATTTCCTACTTCAGCAGGGGCATTCTTCTGGTTATCCCAAACTCACTGACTGAAAATTTGTCGTCAGTCTGTTAATTTAACCAGTAGTACAGCCCTTCATGACTAGCATTCAAGAAGGCGTTTTGCAACCGGATAACGCTCGCCCTCACATCGCTGCTGTAACGCAATATGCTCTACAGAGTGCTGACATGTTACCATGACCTGCAAAATCACCAGGTCTGTCTCCAATTGATAACGTATGGGATATCATGGGATAGCATCTCGAGCAGCATCCACAGTCAGCAATGACGGTCCTAGTATTGACACAGCAAGTGCAACAAGCATGGAACTCCATACCAGGAAGTGATATTCGGCACCTGTATGAAATAATGTATGCACGCTTGCAGGCTTGCCTTCAAAATTCTGGAGGTTACACCCTCTATTAAATTAACATAATTTCACATTTGCACAGCATTTTCTTGAGCTTAAATTAGCCAGTGATCTTGTACATTTAATCAATTAAACATGTTAACTAGACAATTGCATTACCCAAATTTCATTACTCTACGGCAATTTTTTCTTGGTGTTGGGATTTTTTTTTTCCGCCAGTGTATTTTCTCAAAAATGGTTTCAAACTAAAAGTTTTTTTTTGGGGGGGGGGGAGACAAAATAAAAGAGCGAAAAATCCGAATGAGTGATATAACGAGGGGCTACTGTATTACGTGTCGTTTAATAATACTATTATCTTGTTTTATCAAAATAATGACTGATGAAGTTTTTGCTACCAGTTGTAGAACGGCGGTAAAAAAGTAAGAAGTTAGTGTGGTCACTGGGTGGAGGCACCAATCGTGTGTGCACTTGGCTGTACACACGATTAGAGAAAACTGTGGTGCCTTGTTTTATCAGAATAGTCTCAGACCCGCTGTTTCAAATTGAACTGCTACTTCCAGTGTGGTTAATGAAATGTTGGTGATGGCGTTATATATTTTGAAAAACGACAAGCAATTTTAGCATCCAGAAATAAATAGCGTTTAGCTTTAATTTTTGGATAGGACATTGATTTTATAAATTATATTTCCTGTGTAAATGTAAACACTTTTTCCTGATACATTTATCTTTGCATTTAGAGTTCCTTGATTAGCAGTAAAGGATATCCTGTTGAAGATCATACAGTTCAGACTAAAGATGGCTACCTTCTTACGATGCAAAGGATTCCTTATGGTCGTCAAGGCTTGAAAAAATTCCATGGAAAAAGACCAGTTGCCTTTCTACAACATGGGCTATTATCATCTGCAACAGACTGGGTTATCAACTTCCCCAAACAAAGTCTTGGTATTACTTTATTAAAATTTTATTAAATTGAATAGCTTCACGCAGGAGCTGGAAAAAAATGGCTCTTTCTGCTTTCAAATATCAAAGCAGTAATCAATATTGGGCAAAAATTTTTTTCATCTTATACGGACGGATCGTACTGTTAAATTAGAGTCCTCATTAATGAGACAAAATAGCTCATTTCAAGCACATCATGTAAATACTTTTTTAAAACAAAAAGAAAAAAAACTTTGTATAATGGAAGGCAGCAGCAGCAACTAAAGATATCAACTCAGATTAATGAAATTTGGACACGTACTGACAATAACAGAAGACAACTTTCCCGCACTATTGGAAATTTAATACAAAAATAAATAAAAATTTAAGAAAAAGGTTTTTTTTTTCAATACACCTTATTCTGGTCGCACACGTAACATTAGAAGCAGTTTTAATGAATAAATAATAATAAAAAAACAATAAAAATTTATAAGCAGAAATAAATGAATCTTTCTTTTCAAATTAAGTTAAGTTCATTTTTTTCGTTTCAAGTTAAGTTTTCAAATTAACCCTACACTGCATAGCGTTGCCAATTGGCTACATGGACTTTTTTTCCTTATGACCATGCATAAGACACCTCAATCATAAAAAGCAAGTATTAGGTATTTTTAAAGCAAATATAAACATCAATCCTCAAAATTAATTTTTTTTAAATGTTTTCCCATGATTTCTTATCACACTAAAAACATATATATTTCTTTCAAAGAACAAAAAATCATGCAGTGTAGGGTTAAGTTAGTTCATAATGAAATAATAAGTAATTATAAAATTACAATAACTTAACTATTCATTTTATCTTATTATTTTTCGTTAATAACTTTTGTTCGAAAATAAATTGTAAAAGTTTTGGAGGAAGATGAGGGGGACAAATACTTTTGGAATAACTAGCAACTAAAAACAAGTAACTTCAAAATATTTAAGCATTAATAACATTTTTGCTGAAAAAGTTTAAATATAACATCGTTCTATATTAGATTAGTAGTAAGTTTCGTATAGAAGTAAAATTTTAAATTTTTATTCAGTATTGAAGCTTGAATGCAAGAATAGCGAAAAACAAAAAAGAACAAAAGCTCTCAGTTCATAGTGTACATTTAAAACAGATATTTTCTTTAGCATTTGTATTGAGTCATATGTGATGTATATGTATCTTCTTTTAGGTTTCATACTGGCTGATGCTGGGTTTGATGTTTGGCTTGGGAACATTAGAGGTAACACATACTCAAGGCGACACATCAAGTACAATCCTAACATGAAACAATTTTGGGAGTTTAGGTTAGTATGAATAGTACTGAGGTAATGAAAAACATTTTTATACGTATGTGCTTTCAAATAAGTATTCTAAGTTAGTATAGATAAATTGGTACTGAAAAAATGAACTTACGTATGTGTTCTTATATTGGCTTAATGTACTTACCATTCATCTAAACAAGAAAAAAAAATCACTTATATACTGGTTGTCGAGAATTAAACGACCCTACTTTAAAGTTGTCTAGCGGCGACACTATTTCTCAGAAGGGAGCGAAATGTTGTGCAACATAAAAAAGTAATGCGTATTTGTTTGAGCGGAAAAAAAAAACAAAATTTCGCCGCCACAGGTCACTTTATATGAGTTATACATTTACGATGGTTTTAAAACAAAACTTGCATCAAAACATGTTCAACATGTCGGCAATCTTTTTAATCCTACCTTCTAAAATCGTGAGATAGTATGTTCTACAGTTGACTGTGGTATGCTCTGGGAAATGCTACGAACATATCGCGATATGCTGTATTTAAGATATGGTAAAGTTCCAGGATTATCACAATTTACGAGATGTTTCAAATGCCTCTAAAGCTATCAATTACATGGATTGAGGTTTGATTATCGGAAAGTAATGTAACTCTTAAAAAAAAAAAAACATTTTCTCGTGGCGAAATTTTGAACTTTTTTTGTAATTCTCTCAAGCAAATTCCCATCCCTTTGTTACGTTCTATAAAAAATTCCGTTTGTTTCTGAGCAACAGTTTTGCCGCTAGACAACTTTGAGGTAGGGTTGTTTCTTTATGGACATTCAGTACTTGCGTACTGCTCTCACTGCACTACTTGCATATTTACACATGCCTTACTTCTATATTGTGTAATCTAATCATTCTTACGATTGTAGCTTTTTTACTGCAGGGGGAAATTAGCAATTTTACAGTTTAATACTCTAAAGTTAGCAATGTTACAGTTAATAGTGTAAAATCAGCAATTTTTACACTTTATTACTATAAAATTAGTTGTATTATACTATAAAAAAATAGAGCTGAACTCATCCACTAAGTTTTGAAGTAACTGTCAATTAATCATTTTCAAAACAATTTCCAGTATTTTTTTTTCTCGCTGGGTTTCATTTTAAATATTTTTACTTCAGAAGAGACAGCTGCCCTCCCTTGCCTCGATACGTTTATAGAATTAACATTGGTATGCTAATTGAAGGAATAAAGATAGGAGAAAAAGCATCAAAAACTGAGGAATCAAAAAAGACATCATTCATTTGAAGAAACCTGTTCTATAAATCTGAACAAAAGGAAACAAAATAAGAAATTTAGAAACTAAAGATAATTGAAAATTTTCAAACGACATAGGTGAAGGAGCTGTGACTTCTAAAAGTCAGAAAAAGAACTGGTGCACATTGACTCAACCAAATTAGAAGGGAATGGGGTTAAACACCCCCACATGAGGAGCACACCCTACAAAATGTGCATTAGAGGTCTTCGCACACATAAAAGTGCTTTTAAACCTGCTCCTATACAAACATTTTCTATGTATGCCGCTGACGCTGTAAACATGTTTTAAAATATTAACTAAATTTATTTTATTTGGTTTTCCATTTTGTCTTTGCCTTATAAGATGTTTTTCTAAGATCAGTGCCTTCTTGCATTTGTATGTATAAAAGTAATTCATTCATTTTCTATTTCATAGCTTTGATGAAATGGGTGAATATGATTTACCTGCCATGATTGACTATGCTCTAAATTTTACGGAACAAAAGCAATTATTTTACGTTGGACATTCTCAAGGTACAACTAGTGCATTTGCAATGCTTTCTGAGAAACCTGAGTACAATAAAAAAGTGAGTTACATATTATTTTACTTGCTACTTACTAAATGAATATTTTGACAAAATTTTCACTGTATTGCTTTTTCATTTATTAATGGCCATTAATAGAACCGTTTAAAATACACTGGCGGAAAAAAAATCCCAACACCAAGAAAGACTTGAGTTAGATAAACGAAATTTGGTAGGCGCGTTTATACAACTGAAAGATGACATGGATTGAAATTTCGCGTTCCGCGCATAAGTGTGGCGCAGCTGGCGTCACTCAGAACATGCAAATAAGGCTTGTTTTAAAAGCGTGTTGTGAAGCTCGTGTGTATTATTTTCCCGTGAAATTTGACGAATTGCGTTCATGTTAGCCAGGAATGTCTTTAAGAAGACGAAGAAGGCATTATCAACAGCTCACCGAGTTTGAACGAGGTCATACAATTTGGCTACGAGAAGGTGGATTTTCATTTCGCGATATTGCAGAAAGACTTGGTGGGAATGTTTCCTTTCCACCGTGCATGATTATTGGAAGCTATGGTCAAGGGATGGTACTACCTCAAGAAGATCGAATTCTGAGCTGCCACGTGGCACGACTGAGAAGGAAGATCGCCGAATCTTGCGTACGGCTGTGGCGCATCGTACTGCATCTGCGGCTGACATTCGAGCTGCAGTTGGTACCGTCGTGACCTAAGGAACGGTAAGAAACCGTTTACTTCAAGGACAGCTCCGAGATAGGTAGCCTGTAGCCGGTATTCCATTGACTGCAAACCATTGCCTTTTCCGACGGCAGTGGTGCCACGACAGAGCTCACTGGGGGTCGGAGTGGAGATCTGTTGTAATTTTTGATGAAAACAGATTCTGAATTAGTGCAGTTGGTGGCTGTATATTGGTCAGAAGGAGGGCAGGGGACCGCCTGTATCCAAGCGGTCTACGGCCTAGACACACGGGACTCACACCTGGAGTTATGGTCTCTGGAGCAATTTCCTATGACAGCAGGGGCATTCTTGTGGTTATCCCAAACTCACTGACTGAAAATTTGTCGTCAGTCTGTTAATTTAACCAGTAGTACAGCCCTTCATGAGTAGCATTCAAGGGGGCGTTTTCCAACAGGATAACGCTCGCCCTCACATCGCTGCTGTAACGCAATGTGCTCTACAGAGTTCTGACATGTTACCATGACCTGCAAAATCACCAGGTCTGTCTCCAATTGATAACGTATGGGATATCATGGGGTGGCACCTCGAGCATCATCCACAGTCAGCAATAACGGTCCTAGTATTGACACAGTAAGTGCAACAGGCATGGAATTCCATACCACAAAGTGACATTCGGCACCTGTATGACATAATGCATGCAAGCTTGCAGGCTTGCCTTCAAAATTCTGGAGGTTACACCCTCTATTAAATTAACATAATTTCACATTTGCACAGCATTTTCTTGAGCTTAAATTAGCCAGTGATCTTGTACATTTAATAAATTAAACATGTTAACTAGACAATTGCATTACCCAAATTTCATTACTCTACAGTAATTTTTTCTTGGTGTTGGGATTTTTTTTTCCGCCAGTGTAGTTTAGGTTCCATTATTGCATTAAAACAAAAAATCATTCTGAATAACTGCATAGAATAAGTACTGAAACAGAAAAAAATCTAAAACTTTATCGCTATGCTCATCGGATCACTCCTCAAGTCACGTTAATAGAATTATAATCCTTGCAGGCCATTCAGATTTTATGTATTTTCATCAGAGAAAGTAAAATTCATTTTTTAGTCTCGGTCATGCATGTGCTGTTTTTCCCATTAAAATCTGCATTATTTGGGACACTTTCAGAAAAGACTCAAGTACTTTTTTTTGTTTTGATTCATCTCGATTCAGTTTTTGATCTTTTTATGCTGTCATGTGCTGTTTTCGATCAAAATTGAAGTTTTGTAGGACTAAGGGACGTTTTTTCAATTCCTTTATCCTTAAGAAATATAATTTATAGTCTAAGAAAACAGTCCCGTCTTTCCTCACCAATTACGTTTCAAGAGATATGTGTATAAAATTGCGACATTTGTAATAAACTTTTGCGACAGCAAAAAAAAAAAAAAAAATATTTTGTTATTTCTGACTTTCGTTTGAGTTATATTTTTCAATGCTCCAGAGACGACTCATTTGGGATCATATTGCCTACCTTCAATAGAAATTTGAAAGCATTCCACTGAATAGTATTTTTTTAATTAAAATATTTGCATTGTGCTTAAACTTTTGCGACGCACTGTACTTTGATGTTAATTTAAATTGATTCCAATTTTGTTTGTTTCAGTGTTTTCTGTTATACAAAAATAAAAATTATTTCATGAATTCAGTTACATACAAGTAAAAATAATTTATGATAAAAATCCCTGATACTATTGCATGCGAAGGGCATCAATGTAAAATTCACAAGCTATTTTAAATTTTCTGAAACGTGAAAGCGCTAAAAATTTTAGTCTTAATTTTAATGAAGTTAATCTATAACTAATTTAATGTGATTCATTTTTTTTTTAATTTTATTTATGTATTTATTTATTTATTTAACATTATCTTTGCTTGTTTTATCTCATAATGTTCTTCCCTTGTAGATTAAACTCTTTGTTGGTTTAGCTCCAGTAGCTACTGTTGGTTACATGACTAGTGCTATTCGTTACCTTGCTCCATTCACATCTGATCTTGATGTAAGTCATCATATTTTGTGAGTTTTATTTCAGTTTTCTATATTATTTAATTTCATTTGGATGAGTTCGGGGCTTTTTTTTTTTTTTTTCTTTTTAATGCGAAGCAGCTCTTTTTCTTTCCAGAAAATTTCAATCAATTTTAGTGGGATAAAGTGAGGTGGTAAAATATTTTCATCCTTTGCAGCCCCACCTATTTAGAAATACGTTAACTATGCTCTTAAGCACCTACCTATGTTGGGGAAGACCGCCTATATTGGACCACTGCTTAAATTGGACCTCGGGCTTAAAATCTAGTACAGAGATCTATGCTACACTTTAACGGTAGAAATATGAAGTTTTAGGAATAAAATCAATGTGTATGAAGTTTCACCAGTCTTCGAACTGTTTAGCGTGAGTTACGGCATGATTTATGTTGAAAACGTGTAACATCTTATTTTGCGGACTTGTACTTAGTAAGATAGTACTAAAACTTGTAAGCTGAGGTAAACTGCTGTTATAGCATGATAATCTATGTTTAATAAGGATTACACCTATATATTTACATGCGCGATTGTGATAATTTTGACAGAGAAATAAGCTGAAGAATAAAAAATGGCATGTTTTCCTTTATTGGACCGAAAAAATTTTCCTATATTGGACCGGTAGTCCAATTTAAGAATATGATTTTAAGTAAGACTTTTTATTAATTGTAACATAAAATAAGTGACTCATCTGATTTAATAGCGTAGTTAAGATTATTTTAAGCATACTTTAACACTTATTCACCATATTCATTTTTTTATAAAGCACATTTTCTAGAAGCTGCAAATTCTCAAAATAATGTTTCTTTTCTCTTTTTCAATTAAGCTGCAGTTTCAAGTTGTTTAACATAATTATTAATTTAAATAAAATTTATGCTAGTTTACCGAGAAAAAAATGAAATTCTTCGATTTGTTCGAAAAGATTTTAAAAAGAAACACCAGTTTGAAGCAGTAATGAGTGATGAACGTGTTAGAAACACACTGGCTATCTGCTGCATTGAGTGCAACAGAATTGCTAGCTCCCCCCCTCCCTCCCCGGGCTTCTTTTCAAAAGATTACGTTCCATGTATAAGCTTATCGTATAAGCACCCCCGGGTGAGCAATATGCTTGTCAAAAAAAAAAGGTTGGATCACAAACGAGAACTCACACAATTGATACAACATTTCATCAAAACCGTTAAGCCAAGCAATGTAAAAAGAATGTTCCTCCAATTATAGATACGCACAGCACTTATATAAGAATATAGATGCAATAAACGTGGCTAACGAGTGCGATATAATAATGCTTTCTCTTTAAGCATACCATGCACGTAGATAAAGTGTTTATTCAGTCTCTATCTACATATTTTAATCGAGCATGTGATGCATGGATGCGAGAACATCTAATGAAATCCATTACCCAATATCGCGTAGAAGAACTGTTTTGTAACTCTTATGGGCAAACCGCAATCAAGAAAATGGCAAATGCTGTGAGTTGATTCTAAAAAAACAGGAGTTTGGTCTGTTAATTGATATGTGTTTAATGGCATTGACTTGGCTGGAGCAGAGTTAGAGGTAAGTAGTCCAGATAAAATTACTCAAGGTGAAAATACTACATGCTCGGCGTAAGTTGTTCTGTTGTACACCATGTACAAGAACCAGCTACGACTTAAATTGTTACAAGCTCTGCAGAATCAGCTGATAGTTCTCATCAAAGCATGATTGTCAACTCCAACTATAATTTTGTAAAGCCCGGGCTCACATATCACCTTACCTAAAAATAGAAAGAACAAAAAGGAAGGCTATCTCAGCAATCATTCTAACGCGGTATGAAAGAAGCATAGAACAGAAAAAGTCGCACAAGAAGAAGCATGTAACTGCACAAAACAATTGCTATTACAATATTCGTGATATAAAGTGCAAAACATGATTAAGTGCATGAAATGCCATCCTTGAGTTTATCCACACTGCCTAAGCGTGACCGAAGCAAAAGAAACTCTATTGAAAATTCTCCAAAAAAGATTTATAGTTCAAATGTAAATTATTCTATGATTTCCTGGTACGGTCCAATTTAGGAAGCGCATGGTTCAATTTAGGCGCACATATTCCTAAAATGGACTTTTGCAACTTTTTATAACATATTTTTTTAAAAAATAATTTTCATATTTTCAGAAAATATAAGGTCCTAGGGTGGTTCCTGATTAAATTTAGCTTACGATGGCCTATTTTGCATGTTTGTTTTGCTTCACATTGAGCGACACAGGCCTCCTGTTCTTAGGGGGTCCAATATAGGCGGTCTTCCCCTTCTTAGCATAATAATACTATTTTTAAAAATTGATTTTTGTATTATAATATTTTGTGATTAATCAAGAGTAACTTTTATTACTGAGCGATTCCATACCAAATCACCGAAAAAAAAAAAGTTGGTCGCACGACCGACTAGGATTTTTTTTTAATTTGGTACACAGATTGATGGTATAGAGGTATGAAAAAGCCCAAAAGGAAAGTTACCTGCTCCACTTATTTCTGAGATACATGCCCTCAAAGTTTGTCCGCCACGTCAAAATACTAAAAAAGTGATGTTATTTAATCATTTTTTATAAAAAATCGTACTCATGCAAAATAAAAGTGTTAGATATCTATGGAAACTAGTTACTCCAGGCATTCTGAAAAAAAATACTAGAACGTTCATAATGAAAATTGCCAAGGTACAGGGCTCTTTGAAGTTGTCACCACAAAAACTTGATTTTGCAGATTTTGCTAAAATTCAGGCATTTATTACAAAAAAAGGCAAACAAAACCAAAGGTTTTCTCACTTTCTGGTAGTGTACAGGTCCTCCCTGTAAATTGCTACGCAATAAATTTTTTTGGTTTCTCACTCCTTCTTGGAAATATTTTAGCTTAAAGATAAGCCGTAAGGCAAAAAATGCGTTTTTGGCCATCTTGGCAGCCATTTTTCTCATAAAGGGGGAGCAGTAGAAACTTTAATTTTTTTTTGAAACAAGCCACTGATATGTTAGCTATTCACAGGAAAAGAGTTTACTTTTGGTTATTTACTCCATTAAGAGATATCCTGCTGACAGTATATGCATGTTTTTCACGACGACCATATGCTTTTGTTCCCCCTCTCATGGACTTAAAATTAATTAAACAAAAAATAATGATATATTTATTATTAGCTGTATTATCTACCCAATATGTCATGAAATTTAATTTATTAAATCATTGAACAATAAATTAGATAATTGATGAAAACAAGAAAAAGTATTTCTCTGATGCCTGAGCATTATGCATTCATAATTATAAAGCACTAAATACTTTCTTGAGAAATTAATTAACATAAATGAGCTCTAAATATTTATATTATAAGCAATACCCAATCTTGTGATTGGGATACTCCTGTTTTTAATTGAAGAATTTCTTTAATATCACATGAATATCAGGAAAATAAATGAGGTCTTTTCGTTTGATGTAGGATACTTTATGACAAATTTCATTTGATGGGCTACTAATTGAGCATGGTGATAAAGAGCTATTAATTTCAGCATCGAATTCCATTTTACCTTATTAACAGTTAAATATTTATAAAATAATTAAATAAATAATTTAATATAAAGCCATGCTTGAAGAATTAAAATTAGTGCAACTAATTTATTCCCATACTGATCTTTACAAAACTGACATGTGTTGAGCACTGATAAGAACTGACAAGAATAAGTTTACTCACTAAAATACTAGTTCACAGATACTATAAAGCGTACATTCTATTTTCTACAAAATAATACTGCAACAAAGAACAAGAGTATAAAGGGGTAGGTACTAAAGAACTTCTTGAAAAATCAATTAAAATAAAGGAGCTTTGAATATTTATCTCATAGGCAATACCCAATCTTGTGATTGGATGTTCCTGATTGATGGCTATAAACAGGAGGATACCCTTGTTCTTTGTTGCAGTATTATTTTGTGGAAAATAGAATGTATGCTTTATAGTATCTGTGAACTAATATTTTAGTGAGTAAACTTTTTCTTGTCAGTTCTTATCAGTGCTCAACGCATGTCAATTTTGTAAAGATCAGTATGGGAATAAATTAGTTGCACTAATTTTAATTCTTCAAGCATGGCTTTATATTAAATTATTTATTTAATTATTTTGTAAATATTTAACTGTTAATAAGGTAAAATGGAATTCGATGCTGAAATTAATAGCTCTTTATCACCATGCTCAGTTAGTAGCCCATCAAATGAAATTTGTCATAAAATATCCTACGTCAAACGAAAAGACCTCATTTATTTTCCTGATATTCATGTGATATTCAAGAAATTCTTCAATTAAAAACAGGAGTATCCCAATCACAAGATTGGGTATTGCTTATAATATAAATATTTAGAGCTCATTTATGTTAATTAATTTCTCAAGAAAGTATTTAGTGCTTTATAATTATGAATGCATAATGCTCAGGCATCAGAGAAATACTTTTTCTTGTTTTCATCAATTATCTAATTTATTGTTCAATGATTTAATAAGTTAAATTTCATGACATATTGGGTAGATAATACAGCTAATAATAAATATATCATTATTTTTTGGTTTAATTAATTTTAAGTCCATGAGAGGGGGAACAAAAGCATATGGTCGTCGCGAAAAACATGCGTATACTGTCAGCAGGATATCTCTTAATGCAAGAAATAACCAAAAGTAAACTCTTTTCCTGTGAATAGCTAACATATCAGTGGCTTGTTTAAAAAAAAATTAAAGTTTCTACTGCTCCCCCTTTATGAGAAAAATGGCTGCCAAGATGGCCAAAAACGCATTTTTTGCCTTACGGCTTATCTTTAAGCTAAAATATTTTCAAGAAGGAGTGAGAAACCAAAAATATTTATTGCGTAGCAATTTACAGGGAGGACCTGTACACTACCAGAAAGTGAGAAAACCTTTGGTTTTGTTTGCCTTTTTTTTGTAATAAATGCCTGAATTTTAGCAAAATCTGCAAAATCAAGTTTTTGTGGTAACAACTTCAAAGAGCCCTGTACCTTGGCAATTTTCATTATGAACGTTCTAGTATTTTTTTTCAAAATGCCTGAAGTAACTAGTTTCCATAGATATCTAACACTTTTATTTTGCATGAGTAAGATTTTTTATAAAAAATGATTAAATAACATCACTTTTTTAGTATTTTGACGTGGCGGACAAACTTTGAGGGCATGTATCTCAGAAAATAAGTGGAGCAGGTAACTTTCCTTTTGGGCTTTTTCATACCTCTGTACCATCAATCTGTGTACCAAATTAAAAAAAAATCCGAGTCGGTCGTGCGACCCCCATTCGGTGATTTGGTATGGAATGGCTCTACTATAAAATGACAAAATTTGTACACATTATTACATTTTTAACATTTTAAATATTCATTGAGATCTACTGAGATGTCCAGTGCAGTACTTATTTAGTTAATATTAGACTTGTCTTGATTTTAAACTTTTTATACTGTTTGTCCAGTGCAAACACGGCTAAGAGAAATATTGTGACTTTTGCCTAATTATTCATTCAATTATTAAATCTCTTTGTGTATTCAATCATTTATTAATTCATTTACATTTCTTGTGTCACTAATTCACTTATTTATTCATTCATTCATCTACTTATTTCCATATTCAGTCACAATTTTATTCACTTTTATTTTTTCTCATATATTAATTGTATTTTTAATTTATTCGTATATTGTTTCATTTTTATTCATTCATTCGTTAATTTATTCGTTCATTTGATAAAAAAAATTTTTTTTTAATACTAAAAAGGGATCAAATAGACGCAGTCGAACCTCGTTAAAACGAACTACAAGGGACCTTTAAAATCAATTCGCCTGCAAATAATAAGACGGGCATTGAAAATTTAGTACGTCTTCACAGTAATTCGTCTTAAGCGTGTTCGAATTAACGAGGTTCGACTATATTTAATTCGAAACATACTTTATTTTTAAAGAGCAAATTGACGTCAAAAATGAGCAATGCAAGTTATATTGAAAATACATTGTTCTTTCCTTATCTGCTATAATTTCTGAAATAAATTTCCATTTTTTTTTTCATTTTGAAAAGGTAAGTTATATTAACTATTTCACTTTGCCCCACATTCCCCAAAATATGTTTCTCCTTTTCGTTGATACTTTGCCCTTCATAAAAATCATAAATATACATCATACAGAGTAATAGTGATTTTATTACTTTGAATATTACAACAAAGAGATATATTATACAAATTATGTGTACTGCAGGGTTGGCAGACCCCGTCCCGGATTTTAAGGGGCCTTCCCGTATCTTAAAAACCTGTCCAGCGTCCTGGAGAACTTTGATATGGGACGCTAAAGTGCCGTATTCTACCTAAGAGCATTACTTTATAAACCGAGACATTATTTTTAGAAAAAATAAATATATAAAAAATGAAAGAAAGCGAAATAAGAAAATTACAAAGCAAAAAATTTAAAAATTGTTTGAATCATGTTTTAGTGTTTTGAAGTGTAAAGATAGTGCTATCCATGTTCAATTAGAGCACAGAAATCTCTGAGAATTAATTCAAAAAATATAAACTGTAGTGAATTTTATGAGAAGACAAAGACACATCACATCTTATAAACAATTTTTACAGCACAGTAAACATAGGTGGCAAACATGATTTTTCTTTAAGATTGATCAACATTATAATAGAATAATTTTTGGAAAAATTATAGTTTTTATTCCTAAAGAATTTGAAATTGTGTTTGTTTTTTGTTAACTTCTTTTAGTTAGTTCATGTATAATTAAACCGCAAATAGATGGGCGGGTCGACTGGAAGCGGAAATTGACCACTTTATTACTTCCCCATTACATTAGTCATCAGTAGAAACTACATTCATACCTTCCATACAGGAAAAAAAGGGATTCATATTGCAGAAATACACATTTTCACAATGCAATGGTAAAAAATAGTTTTTAATCATATGCTCATTTCTACATCGTTTTCTTCATGAATATTTGGGAGAAGAAAGTTGGAAACTTACTCTAGGTTGTCAAAATTCGAGCAACATCCCGCGTGCCCCCCCCCCCCCCCAAGCCGGTCCCGTATTTGCAGTTCTTAAATCTGGTAACCCAGGTGTACTGACTCATGATTGATTTTAAGAGCAACAGACTATGTCTGATTTAGACACGTATTTGAATTCATGTTATAGGGATAGATTAATCTGAGAATAAAAATTATCTAGTTTAAATGTGTAGACATGATGATCATATATGTACTGTATAAAATCTTACGAAATCATATTTTCTTTCAGTTTCTGTTTGAAATATTAGGTGTAAACGAATTTTTGCCTAATAATGCAGTGATGAAGTACCTGAGTGAACTGGTTTGTAACACTCCTGCAAAGTTTATTTGTGCGGATGTTATTTTCTTACTGTGTGGAACAGACTACTCTCAGATGAATACGGTAAACCACCTGTTATTTAAATTTATGCGTAATTTTAATGTTTCTGATGCTATATCCCACTCCAAAACCAGGAGCTGGATCCGTCCTTGGAAGGCACCTAGTGCATTTAACTATCAATTATATAAATATTTTTCCATGAGTCGAAACTTTTCAAAATATATCTATTTATAAGATATAGTTAACTTTGTCAACATTAATTAAGTAATGTATATGCCTGAAATGCTTTTAGTTCGGAATTACAAAAGAATTTTTCCTTTAATTACAACTTTTTCCCTCTAGTTGAATTCTCTACTTGATAGAAACTCTGACTTAGACTATTAATTACCGATCGTGTACTAGATTTATCACCGTTTATAAAGTTCCACTAAAATAGTCTAATATAAGTACTTACTTTTTTTTAATAATTCAAAGTAAACTGAGTTATTAAATCTTAATTATGATGCTGAGTTATTTTAAGCATCACAGTTTCTTTTTAATATACATTTTTCTATTAAAAGTTTGTTCAGTTGGCACTTTATAAATAATATACAATTGCAGACTCGTCTTGGCGTTTATGTGGCTCATACACCAGCAGGAGCATCAACTCGAAGCATAATACATTACGCACAAGTAAGTATATTTCTATTGTTTTCAGTCATTTTCAACATATTGCTGGGTTGGGAAAACAAAAAGAAATGATCCCTCGTTGTGTTTCTGTTTGTTTGCCATTTGAAACAACAAATTGAAAATATTTCCTTTTTTTAAAAAGGAAATATTTACCGAGTTCTATGTAATAGTTGAGTAGAGACAACGTTCCTATTGAAATAAACACATTCCAGGATTTTCCGAAATTAGTAAACAGTTTTTAATAATTATGTGCCAAAATATCTTAAATTAGAACATTCATTGAACTGTCTCACTCTATAACTTATTGCATTGCACTTGCAATGTTAAATACTTGTCTTTTTAGCTATTCGCTCGATTACAATTCCAATATCATGAGGATACAACTGAAACACACTAAATCATTTTCGAATTTTCAGCTTTTCTTGGCTACAAAACTGAAATGTTCGTACTGGTGAAACAACCTCAGTCAGACCACCAAAATAATATATTTATTTATTTACTTATTTATTTTCAAAGTCTGTACTCACATTAAGTACTTTTGCTTACACTGCAAAAAATGAACTGTTTTTTATTTTTTTTTTACAGTATAATACTGGCAGCCGAGGATCCAATTTAAAACTAAAATGCACAGTAATTCGGTAATACACTGTAAAACTAGCAGTTTACAGTAAAGTAAAATTTTTTACAGTTTTTTGCTGTAAAAGTTAGCTTTATTATACTGTAAATTACAACAGTATAATACTGGCAGCAGAGGTTCCAGTTTAAAACTAAAACGCACGGTAATAAACTATAAAATTAGCAACTTTGCAGTTTATTACTGTAAAGTTAGCAATTTTTCCGTTTATTACTGTAAAATTAGCAATTTTTACAATTTATTACAATGAAATTAGAAGTGTTGTACTGTAAAAGCGACATTCATTTTTGACAGTGCATGTGTGCGCGTTAAAATCCAAAGCTATTTTGTGTGTACCTCCCAGCTACAATTTATTAATCCCCTCTTTTATCCGAAGTTTTCGATTAGCCGAACATGATCTGATCTTAGCCACTTTGGTTAATGAAGGCTCTACTGCAGTTTCTTTTACTTTCTTGTAAACTTTATCAAGGTCAAATTCACTGCAAGTGACGATTCTAATTATTCCTTTCTTTTGCAGATGATAAATTCTAAAAAGTTTCTTAAGTATGATTTCGGAGAAAAGGGCAATATGCAGCACTATAACCAGGTATTTCTCCTGAAATTAGTATTGTAATATATAAGAAAAGTTAAACCCATTAGGTCAGCTGAAACACTACTGTAAAAAATCATTTTTTAAACTAGCAACATTAAATTTGTAACTTTCTGTTAATATGCAGTTTGTATTGAAATTTGCAGACCTTACTGTATCTGAAGTATATAAATACCTCTGTGCGATAAATGTAAAGAAAAATACAACGTTAAA
This sequence comes from Uloborus plumipes, assembly GCA_038373865.1. Lineage (NCBI taxonomy): Eukaryota > Metazoa > Arthropoda > Arachnida > Araneae > Uloboridae > Uloborus > Uloborus plumipes. The sequence goes on from JAXGGA010018208.1 coordinate 18,522, forward strand.
GAAGCACAAATATGCAGTATACCTGCATATTTGTGCTTCTTTAACGTTGTATTTTTCTTTACATACTGTATCTACTTTAATAAAACGATATGGTACTTGCCACATACTGTACTGTAATCAGGCTTTTATGCTACTTTTATTACATTTATGAAAGGGCTTTAACTTCTGCAATTCATCTCGTTCAGTAGGCTAATAACTTTTAAATATTTATAATAATGCTGTTTATTACAGTTCTTCCCCATTTCAATCCGTGTTACTTAAATTGATTAGGAGTAGAAGCACATATATTAATTTATAGTAAATAATATATATACCGTAAAATGGGGTGAATCGGTTCACTTTTCTGCTTTGATTGTAAAAAAAGTAGTGAAAAGATTTTTTGGGTAAAAACTTCGGTCTTACTTTTGCTTTTGATATTCCGAGCAAAGACAAAACATTTTGAACAGTTATTATTACACACACACACACACACACACACACACACACACACACACACACATATATATATATATATATATATATATATATATATATATACATATATATATATATATATATATAGGAATTTAGGGGTGTTCCGAATCACCCCGCTGATAGGGGTCAATCGGAACCCATGTTAAAACATTTTTTTTTTTTTCATTTTAACCTGTAATAGATCTCACAAACACGAGTAATATTGATGGGGGAGAATATGAACAGATAGTTACTGTCAAATAAAAGTTTATTTTCTATACCAGTAAACATTTATGATTTGTCAAAATTCAAAATAATTTTGAACTTATGAAAAATTAAAATTAATTTTAAGCAATGCTTTTGGATTGAAATTCAAAAATTTAACATAAATTGAAGTCACTCATGTCGTCCACAAATATGTACTTGTCCTTAAAACTAGCAGTTGTGGTTTGGCTTAAGTTTTTTATAACATCTTCCAGGATGAACCCTGCCTTTTCTTTAGTTTCTTGAAATCTCTGGGTTTCCGGGATTGTCCTGTAAGATTTTCCTGCTTATTCATCAATGTTTGTGTGTTGAACTTTTGCTACATAAAATCTGTATGACTTTCTCCTATGTATTTCAAGTAAAAGAAGTCTCCTGGGGCAAAAATCTTTTTAAATCTGCAACTTTCTGTCATTCTAAGATCTAGTTGCTCACGAGAAGATATAAACAGTAATAAATCCTTGTCATTGTCTTGGCTAGAAGAATTGAAGTTAGAATGTTGATTTTTCCAACAGTTTCCTTTAAATAAGTTTGAATTGGAGCAACAGAACAAAGTGTTCCGATTCAAACCGCAAATCCTTATCCTATGACATTATGAAGAATTTTTCATTTTTATGCCACAATTAAAATATGCTGTCTCTTCTAATGTGGTACTCTCTTGCTCAGATATATGCATAATTAAAAAATACTATTCTTAGATTTGAAATATAAAGAGGTCTGACTTACATACAAAGTTTTGCAGACCATGGAAACTTGACGTTTTTTACTCCAGCTTGTAGCCTATGCACAGAAACCAATAGTGTTTCCAGAATGACAAAAATATTTTTTTTTCCTATATGTTATAATATCAGCTTTCTAAAAAAAAATAACTGCCAAAAATACCCGACGGTATATTTATGAAGAATTTATTTGTATGATCAAGAAGTTTTGTTCCGAATCACCCCCCGCTGTTCCCATACACCCCATTTAACAGTATATATATATATATATATATATATATATATATATATATATATATATATATATATATATATCAGGCACGTGCCGTGAACGAACGCCCAGGGTAGGCAGCCATGAGATAATTTTTAGAATAATAATATATATGTTAGAAAAAAGCATATGCTGCTAACTGTAATAAAACAGTACGAATGTGAATGATATTTACGTAGTCCCTAGTATAAACATATATAAAAATATTTTCATCTGATTCTATATAAAATCCATTCTTCTTTCTTTCATTGTGGTGAAAATATCTGTGACTTTCATAAAAATTGAAAGTGGGGTCTTGTTTCATTTTGTTCACTTTCTTTTTCCATGGATATCAAAACAAGAAAGCAAGGTTGTTAATTTGTCATTCTGTTCCTTTTGTTGCTCTTAGTTCTTTTTATGGCCGAAATTAATTCACTCTAAAAAAAATTGTGGCTGGTCTCAAAATTAACTGCAACAACATCAGTTTCTGGAAATATTTGGCTCAGTTCACTTTTCAAAAATAAAATCAAGTACATTTTTTATACATTTGTCAAAAAAAAACTTGTTCCCATAAACATCTACAAGTCTGCGATCCGTCTTATATTGTCAAAAAGTTTCGGTATTTTTTTTTAGACTGCTGAATGCATCCTTATCAACTCTAAAAGCTAATTTTTAAAATTGACTTCCATATAATGATGATATGAATTTTATAATATTTTGTCGCCTTACTTCGTAAGTCTTTTTATTTTCAAAAAGTTTAAACAGAACAACTATCCTGAGGTTTCAACTTAAACATGGGAAACAATATGACAAATGAAAAAACGAAACATTTGAAACAAACAACCATATAAAAACGAATCAAGATGCCAAAACCATTGAGAATTTTGCTAACGCTCACCGCCCTGCACATAACGTCCAAAATGCAGCGGAGAATCGAAGAGATCGACAGAGAAAGAGTGTAGCTTTCGACCTGATCTTCGTCAGATACGCCAGAGGCTGATTTTATTCTGCCTTCAAGGTCGCTTTGGCTAACGCGAAGCGGGGGAAAAGTGCGGTACGGGGGAGTTTTGCATGCTAAGCATTACATAGATACGGAAGTCGAAAAGCAGCTTCGGTCGCTGCTTTTCAAGCGGACCAAAATGGAAAAATTCTATTTTTTTCTTTTTTTCTATTATTGCTGTGTAAAATCGAAATATTTTTTTCTAATCAATGCATTAAATGTCATTGAATGAAGTGGTGAGGTTGGTCTATTTTCTTCGTGGGTAGGCACTGCCTACCTTGCCTACCCAGACGGCACGTCCCTGATATATATATATATATATATATATATATATATATATATATATATATATATATATATATATATATATATATATATATATAATAAAACAAATAAAAAATAATAATAATGAAATTGAAAATGGCACATTAGGAGAAGTGAAAGGAGAAAGGTTGAATCCAGAGCTCATCAGCCGTGGGGGATTCAAGAGTGGTCGAAAGACCAAAAAATTTAAAAATAAACTATAGAGAGGATGTTTTAGTTCAAAATATGCAGTCTACAGATCTTCATTGGGCAAAAAAAGCACCAATGTGAGCCTGCAAACCGCACATTAGAACAAAAACCTAAAACTAAAAGCAGGGGGTTCGCCTCGACCGATTAGGAATAAAATTCCCAAAAACCGGCCACCCACAGTACGGTCCTGCTGTGAAAATAAAAACATCTCACCTGAAGTTCCGCGCGACAAAATCCAAACTCATATCCAGCAAATCAGGAGGCAGTCCAGTTGTCAAAAAAATATAAGGTAAATCCGTGTCCAAAAAACAAATCCTAATACGTTCCGATCTACCATTTACACGTGCTCAAAAAATATCCATCCCTGCAATCCTGAAATGGTTTCTTCCAGCGATTTCATACGATTGAACAGTTAAACAGTTACAGTGAAGCAAAGTCGTTATTGAAGGTCATACTTGAGCAAACATTTTTAATTAGATTTTTTGGAAAATTGTTGTCAAATAGTTTATTTTTAAGAAGAGAAAATTCCAAATTAAAAGCAGTTTCAGTGTTACAAATTCTTTTAATTCGCAAGGCTTGTGAAATAATGATGCCAATGAAAACTTTTTTGCTAAGGCAGGAATTATAATCTTGTAGGCTATTGACTTTGAATTGGAATTCACGTCTTTTATCATAAATCGTGGTGTAACATATATATATATATATATATATATATATATGTCACCATTTCAAATATGCGAAATTAATGTCAGAAACGATAAATTATTATATTTATTACGGAGATTCTGTTTAATTTTAAAATTGTAGAGTTTTGAGAATCTATTGTAAAAATTATCAATTAGATGTTTTCATAAACTTAGCATTTTTTCTCTCGGTACTAA
>JAXGGA010018209.1:0-22594 GCA_038373865.1 Uloborus plumipes
TCAATTATTTATAACAAAAGAGAAAAATGGAAATAAAAATCATAATCCAAATGATTCAAGTGACACAACTTCGTTACACCTAAGGTTCACTTGCTACATAAGGCAATGTATCGTGTGACCCACTATCGACAAATAAAAAGTTTATAATCTTTAAATTAGTTTAAAAAACTAAAAAATACGCTTTTAGCTGCACTTATAATACATCAACATGTAATATAAGTAATATATTTTACGTAATATAGCTTCAAGGGCGGATCTAGAAATGTTTCAAGGGAGGGGAGATTGTTTATTACGTATCCTTTACTACATATCTTGGGTTTACAAATGTTGACCTCATTATATTTTGAACTTCAATTGCGAAAAGCATCCTGATGAGAATCCTAAACCTCCCTTCTGCTAGCATTAAAGACAGTCTAAAAATGCAATACTTCAATACGAAAAATTTATCTGTGCTTTGTACCCTCAAGGGAGGGGCGATCGCTCCATCGCCCCTCCATTGTATCCGCCCCTGAATAGTTTAGCCTTTAGTATAAATAATAGTATTAAATAAAGTATTTTTATATTTGCAAAGAACGTGAATTTTATCTTTTATTCAGAGTTACATACAAACATACAAACCCACGAGTGAAACTAATAAAAGCGTAATAAAAACTGCTTAAACTAAGCCAGGGCAAGGGGAAATTACTTAGAGGTCTTGAATGCTCCATATCAGGGCATGGATGAAAAGAAAGCAGCAGTACAACAAATGCTCATAATGCAGCTATGCAAAAATATCGAACTTCATATGTTTTGGCACAATCATCTTTACTTAATTACTTAAGCATCCATAGTCGTCACATCATATCAAAATAGGTTATTTAAATCCAAAAGCAATGCAATTTGAATTTACTAAGGCATTAATATGCCTAAACGCAATATTATGCAAATACGATTACGAAAGCAAACAGTCTTGTGTGTAAAATGTATCCTTCTGCAGAGCCAATGATAATGTTGCAACAGATGACACTCCTATTATTTAACTATTTCAAAGATAAAATCGTTCCTAATGGCTTTAAACAGTTTTATGGATTGCTTCCAACAAATCGTAGCGAATTTAATTTCCAGATCAGAGGTACTTTATCTCCTTCATGTGCAGTTTCTTGTTTAAAATGTTTTTTGTTTTCGTACGCATAACAAAAACGTATCCACCTTCGTAATATCTTATTCTGCTCTTACGAGAAGGAAAATTATGCGAGCACTATATTTCAAATTCAAATTAGTTTTTTTAAATATAGTGACTAAGGTGATACATTTTTTTTTTTCTTTTTTTGCTTTATTCACTAAGCTACTGATAAGAAGGCTTAAAATTGCCAAAATGCTCTAGAAAGCATAAACCATGTATTGATTAGATGGCAAACTGAAAAATACTGACGGTAATTACTGAAGATAAATGTCGATAATTTATTTTTCTTCCGAGAATCTTGCAACCAACTTGAAAAATAATGAACATTCTGCTGCCAAGAACATCGGGGAAATACTGTCGATAAAAATAAGAGAAAATAGCTATATACTATATTGAATTCATGGCGGAAAAAGTAATCTTTCACCTTTTTTCCCTGCTGTAATGCCATTGAGTACAAGTTTTGCGGATTTTTTTATGTCTTGAATGAATGGAATGTATGGTATTTACTTCGTGAGTACATGACCATGGTAAAGAAAATTAATATACTGGGTGCTTACAAAATCTTGCTATGATAAACAAAATTGGTTTTTAAAAAGGTATGTAATATTAACACATCAATCTTTCAATTTACTTTGTCGTAAAAGGAAAAGAAAGAAGAAAATGGAAGAAGGAGTAATGCATCCTAAAAATATCACCAAGTACAAAGAAAAGTCAAAAAATAAATTTAAAAAAATAAATATAGAAAAATTTTAAATTGGAAAGGAGGATTTTGGGATGGGAAAAATATGTGTATCTCTGTCCGTCTGTCTGTGTGCCACTCCCTCCCCCCCCCCCCACACACACACAAAGTTTTGAGTGAATAATACAATTAAAACCAATTTTCAGTTAATCAGGGAACTGGATGAAAAAAGCGTATAATACGGGAAATTAAAAATTAAAGGAAATACAGTGGAAACACGATTTTATGTTATCTGTTTCGTGCGTTATCCCGTTTCCAACGTCATATACTGCTGGTCCCTGAAATAGGGTATACTGAGTGTAAAAAAATCGCGACTTTACATTTTTCTTTTTCAGGAAGTCCACTTAATACGTTTTCAGCAAGTATATCAAAATCGTTTTTCATCTACTACACGTGCACAAACTTTTTTTAAAGATTTTTCATGTTTTTAAATGCTTTCGTAGTTGTTTAAAGCCGTTGTTGTGGCCTACCTTTTGTTCGGTTTTAACCCATGAATGCCCAGCGTCACTTTTTAGGGACGCTCCAAAAAGGGTCTGAATTTTCCCAAAATGAACATTTCAACCAAATAATAGTGTTCAATTAGTACCTCGGTATTGTTTCAATTCGTTATTAACAGATTGCATCACATAAACATTGTAAAGTGGATTCTTAGCAGTTTTAATATGATCATACTTAAAAATTACATCGGTCACAATCTTAAGAAAAAAAGTTAAGTTTTCAAAGTTCTTCCCAGCTTCCCAGATTATGTTAATTGCTGATTTTATTTCTTCTTATAAAATGCCTTTTTAAATATTATATCGTAGGCAAAAAAAATTTTAGTAAAAAAAGTATGCACCCTCTGGGGTCTGTCGTAACTTTTAAGAGACAATTTTTCTTTCCTTAATAAAAAAATTATTTCTTACATAATATTTTTTTATTATTTTTCTCGTCCATTAAACAATTTGTAACCAGTATACAAAATATCTTTGGGGAAAAAAATGTCAGGCATTAATGGGTTAATGTCCTACCTATGCGATAAAGGCTTCCTTGTCCCATTTTGCTCATTCACAAATATGATATGGATTTCTCACTTACTCAACTGCTTCCTTGGTATAATTGCAGCTTTTAATAGCTCCCCGCCGATGTCAAATTAAGGTTGGTTTTTATAAAAAGAATTCCAACTCCATCAAATTGCTTTTTAACCATCAGAACGAATAAATTACCTCGCATCTTCTAACAGACACTTGCTTTTAAACATTAAAAGCGAAAGACCCCCGCGTTCAATATTCCCAAGCATCATATTCTTTTATCGTTATCAAGAAAAATGTTCCTTTTAACAAAAATCTCAAACAATAAAATTTTTGTCCTGTGAAAAACGAGCAGCGACGCCCACCAACCGCGAAGGGACGAACTGTATTCCAATGATTAACGACGCTTTTTCCATTGCGAAAGAAACTCCGAAAGAGCGAAAGAGCAGCTCCGTACAGCTCTTTTTTCTGACAAAAAAGCGTAGGACGAACACATTATTTTGAATAGGATCATCATAGAAGAATTTATTTCCCGTCTCCCTTTAAATATATTAACGGACTCTGGTGTACGCTGCAAAAATGAACTGCTGTTTTTACAGTATAATACTGGCAGCCGAGGTTCCAATTTGAAATTGTAAAACTAGCAATTTTACAGTTTCTTACTGTAAAGTTAGCAACTTTATAGTTTATTTCCGTAAAATGTAGCTGTATTATACTGTAAAAACAACAATATAATACTGGCAGCATAGGTTCCAATTTAAAACTTAAATGCACTATAATAAACTGTAAAGTTAGCATTTTTACAGTTTAGTACTGTAAAATTAACAATTTTACAGTTTATTACTTTGAAATTAGCAGTTTTTACAGTTTATTACTGTAAAATTAGCTGCACTATACTGTAAAAACAACATTTTTTACAGTGTAACAGTTTTCTACAAGGCTGCATTTCGTTAGTGTATGAACTCCAAATTTTTTAATTTCGTTTTAGGTATAACTCAACAAAATTTACTTTGTTAAAATAAATGGATTTTTTTAAACATACATTTCCCTCAATTTAATGTATTTCTTGCATTACAAGTAAAACAACTAACGTGATTTCAAAATTCTTTAGCTCTAACTTTGTTTGAGTACACGAAACCTAGTCAGAAGAATAAACTCAAAGGTAAAAAATCCTAGATTAAAATGAAATGATGCTTGAACCAGTCCATACAAAACCGTAACATGGAAAAATTGTCGTCAGTAAAGTTCATTAAATGTCGAATTTTTTTAACTTAATGACAAACAATGAAAATGGATTTTTAAAATAAAACTATTATGCACGATATTCTTAATTTTCGTTTCTTCCACAGATTCCGGCTTTTTGATTTTCTTTTCTTTCTTGTACAAACCAAAAAAAAAAAAAACATAATTTTTGGATTAGAACCTTTTTTTCTTTTGTTTAAACTACTGGGTGGTTATAAATTAACAGGAGGTGTTTGGAGCCCTCTAGCTCGCGAACTACTGGACGAAATATTGCCCAATTTCGTGAACGTGCATATTAGACCACGGGATTTTGATTTCTGGAATAAAAAAAATTAGTTTGAAAAATCACCACCAGGAGGGAAATTTGGCGCTGTAAAAGTGTTTTACACTGAATATCGCGAATTAAACTTGAAAAGATGCTGCATAAATCAATTTCGCCAAGCAAAAATGATTGTTCTTTGCAAATGCGGTTAATATGATCGCCGTAGAATTTTCTATTTAAAAAAAAAAAATTCCCACGAATAAAATAGCGGTCCATTTAACCAAATGGAATGCTGTGCATAAACGCGTTGCGTTTAGCGATCATCTGTATAAAATGACGGACTGGGAGCATTCTCATCAAGAAATCCATTCTGATATGTTACGAGCTGCCGTAGAAAATGTTGTGCATCGTATGCAGTTCTTACAACTTTACAATGGCGATCATATCGAATCACATTTGTGACAAAAAAAGTCATTTTTGCAAATAAAATGGCTGCATTTTTTGTCAGTAGCAATTAATTCTTCGATAATCAGAATAATACACTTTTACAGAGCCAAATTTCCCCCTGGTGGTGATTTTTCAAACTATTTTTTTTTATTCATGAAATCAAAATCCCATGGTCTAATATGCACGCTCACGAAATTGGGCAATATTTCGCCCAGTAGTTCGCGAGCTAGAGGGCTCCAAACACCTCGTGTTAATTTATAACCACCCTGTATTTCGACCGATAAAATACGATCCAATACAAAAAAATTCGTATGCTTTTCTTTTCTGTAGAAGCATCTTTTTTTTTTTTTTTTTTTTTTCAACTCATGAATAACTTTATTCACTTGTCTGGTTTTATGTGTAGAATATTTAAAGTTTCTAAATGCATATAGCATATTCTGTTGAGTCGTTAAATACTGCTTTTGTTACGTTCAAATTCAAAGGATTTAAAAAGCAACACCGAATTGCTACTTCGGTTACATATTCAAAATATGCAATAGATCATTTTGCTTATTGGAAGAAAATAAACATGAGGTTAGAATTAAAAAGAAAAATTAGAGCGAGATCAAAGATGGATTTTGAACAAAGTGACAAACACCAAAGAATTTTCTAACTAAATTCTTTAAGTCGTTAAAACTAAATAGAAGCTGTTGAACTTTTCAAAGAGCTCAACAATCCTAATAATTCCACCAACGATTTGGTTTTAATGCCTGTCAAGTGTGCCTACAGGGGAGGATTATGGTGCAAGTTGCGCCATCAAAATTTTGGGGGGGGGGGATTTTTTAAAACTAATTTATTTGTTTATTTAAATTATTTATTAATTTATTTTTTAATTCAAATTACTTACTGATTTTTTTCAAATAAAAATTATTTATTAATTAATTTTTTTGTTTAAATTACTTACTGATTTTTTTCAAATAAAAATTATTTATTAATTAATTTTTTTGTTTAAATTACTTACTGATTTTTTTCAAATAAAAATTATTCATTAATTTATTTTTTCAATTTAAATTATTCATTAATTTATTTTTTCAATTTAAATTATTCATTAATTTATTTTTTCAATTTAAATTATTCTTTAATTTTTTTATATTTTTTTAATTTATTTATTTATTTGTTGTGTGTGTGTATGTGATTGGAATGTCTGGAAAAAAAAAAGGGAAAAAAAGCGATTCTATTCTGCGCATAATTCTAGCTTTTAAAAAAGTAATAATATATAAAAAATATATAGTTATAAATTTAATAAATAAATAAATGAGAATTAAAAAATAAATAAATAATAGTTCAAAAAATAAAAAATAATAAAAAAAAGGGTAAAATAATAAAATAAAAAGCACAGGGAAGTTGTGAAAAATTTTGGGGGAGAATTTGCGCCATTGAGCTTGGGGGGGATGGGCACCCCTGATGCCTGTTATATAAGCTGGAGTATAAAACAGAAAATAATAATTTGCTTTTGCTTTTCCTAAAAATCAAGTCGCTTTTATTCGTTTTACGTATTTAAAAAATCTATATCTATAAAAATGAGTGTATGTATACTTGTTCTCTATACAAATCATATATATCAAATATTTCATTTCAAGGCTCACCTATTTCATTTTAGCATGAAATAAGTCAAAACAATTAAACTGCTTTTTTTTTTCTTTTCAACTGATAGAGATAAACCTTTAAAGCGAGAAAGTAATTTATTTCTGATTTATCAACCTTTCTACTTCGAGGCTCGCAAACAACGATTAAGAAAAACATAATTTTTTGAAATGTAAGTATATTTAGCTACCACTCTGCAAAAATGCCTCCGAAGAAACGGAAAGCAATAGGACAAGTTCATCCTAAGGCAAAAAAAAAACGGCTGAAAAACGTGAAAATGAGAGTCCTGAGGAGAGAAATCGAAGACTATCGACAGTGCACATTAGAAATATGACGGCTAGAGCATCACAAAGCAATGAGCAGCGTGAGTATCGTCTAAGAGATCTAAGAGATAGAGCAACTAGATCAAGACAATCGGAGACAGTGAGTCAGCGTCAGTTTCGTCTAAAAGAACAAGAGAGAACTACTACATCAAGACTATCGGAGACAGTGAGTCAGCGTCAGTTTCGTCTAAAAGAACAAGAGATAACTTCTACATCAAGACTAAATTTATTTACTCTTGAGCCTGAAGGTGAAACTAAGAGCGTTGTTTATGAACAAGTTTTGCGTTAAATTTTTATTAGAATTTTTTGAGAAGCTAAAGTTTTATATTAATACGCACCCGGGCAACGCCGGGTATAAAGCTAGTATTTAATAATGATGATGTAAAATAACGAGATGAATTAGTTTTTCCCACAACAAAAATATGCATTTATGGGGAGAATATTATGTTTAAAAAATAATAATGAAATGATGGTGTAAAATAACGAGAGAAATTAGTTTTTTCCTCAACAATATAACACCTTTTCGGGGAAAAAATTAAAAACTCAGAATTTAATGCACAAGAGTTTTATTATTAATTCATACAACGTATGTCTGTCATTAATTTTGAAAATTAAAGCAGCTAAACATCACTAATGGAAGCTTTTGTTCATGTTATCGTTTTAAATGGACTTATTCAGACCAAATTTTACTGTGATCCAGGATTTTTTACCTTTCAGTTTCTACTTTTGACCTGGTTTCACACAATTGCATAAAAGTAAAGTTAGACCCTTTTGAAATTATTTTACTGAGTTTATGAGCTATACTGAATTTAAGAAACTGTTTTCAGCTATTCATCTTCTTTTTAACACAGTAAAATTATACTGAGATAGTTAATGGTTAAAACAAAATTGAAAATTTGGAGTTTCTACCATTGCTCAACGGTACAAAAACGCTAGCTCTAATAATGCTGCACAAATTGTAGTAAAAACGGATAAAAAAGCTCAACCTTAAGTTTTTGGAAACCATTTATTATATTACTATTTCGAGGTCCTGTTATATCTGCTGCTCCTAAACTGTGGTGCAAGTCCTACCAAACTTTGCCACAGGCAACACTGACGTACACACTCCAAAAAATGAACTGTTGTTCTTACAGTATAATACAGACAGCCGAGGTTCCAATTTAAAACTGTAAAATTCACAGCAATAAACTCTAAAACTAGCAATTTTACAGTTTCTTACTGTTAAGTTAGCAATTTTACAGTTTATTGCCGTAAAATTTAGCTGTATTATACTGTAAAAGCAATAGTATAATACTGGCAGCTGAAGTTCCAGTTTAAAACTGTAAAATGCACGGCAATAAACTGTAAAACTAGCACATTTACAGTTTATTACTGTAAAATTAGTAAGTTTACAGTTTAGTACTGTAAAATTAGCAATTTTAGTTTATTACTGTAAAATTTAAAAAAAATACAGTTAATTGCTATAAAGTAAGTTGTATTGCACTGTAAAAACAACATTCACTTCTTACAGTGCAAGTACTGTACAAGTTGATATATGCACATCAACAAAGTATCTGAAACGTGCTGTGTCCTAAAGCTCCTCTGTAAACACAGCAACTAAATGAACGACCCCTTCAAACAATCCATCAAATTGCTAACGAGAAAGTAAGTGTTCCGCGCAGGCGCAGTCGATGATCTTCTTAATCAAAATGCAAATGAAGCGGGGATAATGATCCCAGCAATCTGTCGGCGGATGCTATTTATGCTCTACACAAATCGAAACATCATCCCGTGGGGAATCGGAGAACAATCCCGTCGCGTTTAACTCTGCCCTAGAGGATTATGCTTCATTTCTGAAGGAAAGAGAGGAAAATTTTAAACGAGGAATGGCAGAAAGGAATTTTTTTTTCTCTTTTTGTTTGATGAACTTATGTTTTAGATTAAAAGACGCAAAAGAAATGCAGATAATTGAAATGTATTGACACGAAAGGAAAATAGGAAAAAGAGAAGTATTTCATCAAAGATGTTAATCTTTCTTGAACTTTGTGATAGAAGGAAATAGAAGGAAGATTTCCAGTAACATTCATTAATGTACTAATGCAAGTGTATATATATATATATATATATATATATATATATATATATATATATATATATGTGTGTGTGTGTGTGTGTGTGTGTGTGTGTGTGTGTGTGTATGTATGTACGTATGTGTTTGTGTATATGCTATGTGCGACAGACTGAAACCTGAGACAGAAACCTGGTGAACGTTGACATTCTCCGGTAAATGTCAACACTCACATTGCAAAGATATCAGCGAAAGACCAAAGATTTTCAGTGAGTAACCAAAAAGTATTGATCTTCCCTAATTTCGGCATAAAAATGTTGTAACAATACTCGCACGGCGATACCCGCGCTAAGAATTCAAAATAATTACATTTAAGAAATGAAAAAACCCCACACCCACCATGCAAAATAATCATTTTCTTTAACTAAAATGTTTACGCACCCATCAAAAAACCTAAAAAGATATTTGTAATTTAAAATTATTCGGCAAATAAATAAAAATTACACAAATATACTGCTATCCATCGATACCTTTTTCCCCTCCGTATCAGTACCTCTGTTCACACGGCGTCTTCTTCAAATACGACTGGTTGATAAGCAGCAATTTGTATACATAACAAGAAGTTCTGTCAAGAACTAAACGAGCCTACTTTCCCGTACATCGACATCGGCATTCTAGCATTTGATCATTATTCTCTTGATTATCTGAGACTGAAAATTCTGTCAAACATACCTTTTTAGCACTTAAAGCTGATTTCTAAAAGCAAAATAAACCCCTCTCATCAGATGAAATAGACACGTAAAAAGTAAATAAACGAATAAAGTTTTGTCGCACCTTTTAAAGAATGTAACTGTTACAGTTCTTCCGTAGAAAAATTCCTCAATTGTTTTCAAAAAAAAAAAAATTAAAAGTACAAAGTACATCAAAACACATTTTATCAAAGAAAGAAAAAAAAAGAAAAAAAAAACTCGTCCGTTGATAAAATGTCTCGAATTCCACTTTTAATCCGTTGCCAGTTGTTAAATATAGATAAAGAATAAAATGCCCTCGTTAATGAAACATTTTTGTTACAAAAAAATATCGTCTGCCAATAATAATAATAATAATAATAATAATTAAAATAAAACAAATGAATAAATAAACAAAAAATCGTCTGCACAGTCAGTCATTTTTTTTCTGAGCCTGCATTTCCGCCATGTTTGCGGAGTCGGAGTCGGATTCAGAGTCCTCACAGAAGATTACTCAGAAAAGTACTTTCCAAACATTATTTATCAAAACAATTTTCTTACAAAGTTAGTTTGAAGGAAATCCGACTTTAAGTTCAGGATCAACATTCAACTTAAATTCCCCGCAGACGCTAATGTTAATTTTTTTCTCTGAACGGTTCAATATTAAATGAAAAATGGTTCAAAACAAAAACCGAAATATGGGAATGAGCCTCTCCGAGATCTTTCAAACAAAAAAAAAAAAAGTTTATTCCATTCGGATGGTTCACTCAGAAGTTATTAGGTGGGGAAAGGTTGCTTGAACGGTTCAATGTTGAACGAAAAAATATTCAAATTGAAAATTTAAATACGGTAATGAAGTATCCTTGCTGAGATCCTTTGAACAAAAAAAAAGTTTATTTAAATCGGACTGTTCGCTCAAAAGTTATTAGGGGTGACAGCTTGCTTGAGCGGTTCAATGTTGAACGAAAAATTGTTCAGATCGGAAATGTAAATATAGGAATGAAATATCCTTGATAAGATCTTTCGAACAAAAAAAAGTTTGTTCAAATCGGACTGTTCACTCAAAAGTTAGCATCGCGGGACAGGTTGTTTGAACGGTTCAAAGTTGAACCAAAAATTGTTCAAATCGAAAAATCAAATACGGGAATGAGCTGTACTCGCCGAGATCTTTCCAACAAAAAAAAGTTTGTCCAAATCGGAATGCCCATTCAAAAGTTATTAGGGGGGGGACAGACAGACCGACCGACCGACCGACCGACACACAAATTCCCCATCTCAATACCCTACTTTCAAATTTTTAATTTTTCGATATTCTTTTTACCTTTTTATTTTTTTAACTTGGCGATATATTTTTGACTTGGAGATATTTTTTTAACTTGGCGATATTTTTTGGACTTGGCGATATTTTTTCGATGCATTAAGCTACTTTTAATACTTTTTTCGTCTTTCTTTTATTTTTAACGGGAAAGTAGGCTAAAAAAATGCATGGTTGCACATGCACATGCTATAAAAATTTAAACACTCATTGCTTTAAAAGTACTGCATCATGAACGTCTATAAATTTTCTAAAAAAACTTTCTTAACACGTCATGAAACTATTGAGCTGTTTAATGTCTCTGTTTTTCTCTTGTTTATTTCTATAGTTGAATTATGTTGGTAAACAGGTGAGAAAACAGACATTAAACTTCTTGTTTCAGCAGAAGCTGTTGTTCTAAAAAAGGAAAAACAAAGCAATTTTTCAGAGAAAGTTCAGAAAAAGGTAGGCACGTTTTGGTTCTATGAGAAATTTCCCACAACTGAAATCGGTAAACCATCCGATACCACCACTAATCGGATTGAAAATCACTTCTCAACGCAGCTGCTTTTTTTCCGAGTTTTACTTCCAACCGAAAAGGTTTTTGTCATGGAAGAAAGATCCAAAGCTATCTGGTGAAAAAATGTGTAAAAGATTTTGTTTTTCCTCGAGTACATTCTTTTTTAAACTGAACTTTTAGGTAAAATAAGGCAAAAAATGTCTTGCATCTGACGCACCTGTGCTTTTTTTGTGAGGGGAGAAAAGGAAAAATTGCATCCCCACAAGACATGGCGCAAACTACTTCTTGGAATGCAATGCAGGAGGCAAATCTAATAACAATGCAAGAATGTTTTCAACAGTTTATAAAAGAAATTCACCCCAGAACAAAAGCATTAAAAATAGCACGTAATTTTTCGACGGCTACAAAGAAAGCTCAATAAAGACAGCTCACAAAACTACTAAAGGAGGTCAGGGCTAGTATGCCACTGTATGATCCTCACTTGTAAATGTGCAAATTTTTTATCGTATAGTTTCGGACCATTTTCACAACTGCTATACATATTAAGTTACGGTGTTCGTCATTTAATTTTAAACAAACGAAATAAAGAAAGGCATGGATTCAAGTGAAACAGGTCATCGCAAATTACAATCGCTACTGGAAATGAATTACATTAGAACGTTTCTTGATAAAAACATCGTGACGTCAGCGTGACGTTTGCCTATGAAAAACGAGCTAGATAAAACGTCACAGCCTACTTGGCGAATAAGAGGAGATCGCTGAGTGCTTGTGAGCTCTTATTGGCTCCTCCCGTAGTGACGTCATGCCAAGTTAAGTTGATGATAATGTAATTCACTTCCAGTAGCCATTGCAATTCGAAGCGATCGCAGTACTGTTTCACTTGAATCCCTGCCTAAGTTTTCTAAATGAATCAAGCTAGCATTTTTTGGGCTGAAATCGTAACTGAAAGAAATCACTTAATGTCATATGTGAATGCTGTATGTGTGCAAGGCATTTATGCTAGGGATGCAACGAATAGTGATTTGGCCGAATACCGAATACCGAATATTCGGTCATAATCAAGGCCGAATATTCGGCTATTCGGCCGCCGAATAGTTAACTTGTTTTTGTTAATAAACAAAGCACAGATAGAATTTAAAGCATACTTTTGTATGATTGTGAGTTCAATATACATTGTTAAAGATTTTAAAAGTTATTTGGAGTAATTTTTTTTGAAAATGGCAACAGTAGTTCAAACTTCAAAACTATTCGGCTATATTCGGCCAAAAAACTACTATAAAGAAGACTAGAGAATAATGTATTTCCTTACCAATTGTTCATAAAGATCAGAGCTCTATATTTAAGCTTTTAAAAAGTATTTCATAAAGCTCTTACAAATAAATAAGAGGAAAAAATAAGTAAACTAAAACTATTTAGCATGGAATTGTATCACATAATTTTGTATTGTATTTTATTTAGTGTTTACATAGGGGAGAGTTGCCCAAAACGGGATAGGCGGGCAAAACGGGATAGTGGGAGTTGGAGCTTGACTGGTGGTACTATCTCGCAGGAGACAGGCTAAACTGGTTCCCGACCGCCATGACAGCATACTCAGTTAATATCTCAACTCTAGCCACGTATTTCGCAAAGAAATATTTTTTCAAAGTTTTCAATTGAGATTTTTACTTACTTTTTACGTTTTTCGACTGCATAAAACTAGAATTGTGGTTCTCCGTAATTCGGAACAATTCCAGTTAGAACTGTATTTTGTTCATAACTCTTTTAGCAACAATTTCATGTACTTAAATATTGGTAGCAATAAAGGCGGTTCCGGGGTCAGCCCTTTATGTTGTCAAAAGCATCATGGTCGGGCAAAACGGGACACTTTTAGGGTGCCCAAAACGGGATACAATTTTGATGTGCCCCGTTTTACCCGACCATTTCCATTAATGTTTTTTCGATGTGTTTAAGTAGCACGAAGTGAGCTAGAAGTTCCCAAGTGGATGTTCAACTATCCTGACAAAGGGATTATTATCTACGAAGTAGGAAATATGTTCAATGCAGCATTTTAACGAGCAACTCTTGTCGAAATTGCTGTGAATGGGTTCACGAAAACAGGCATTTTCCCATATAACCCCAGATGTCTTTCCTGAATATCTCTTCGCTTCCCCTCTTCCAACAGATCACCCATTGCTGGATGCTCAGAACATGACGCCCTAACACCCATTAAATCTGCAACAAAATGAGATCAGATCCGAAGGATCTTCAAATTCAGTTATAGCATCTAAGAGTTTGCTGTCATCACAACCTCTAGAGACAGTATTGAATGAATCACTTAATGCAACGATAACACTAGCACAAATGCAGGCCTTATCCAACCATTCACTTCAACAGCAGTCAAAAGACTTGGACTATACTGTCGCCCTTAACTGCCATTTTCTATATCACCCAAAGAAATTCTACCCCCACCACGAGTGATTGGACCAAGACCTCAAAATAAACACGATAAGAGAAGAGGGAAAACTGCATTTATAACAAGAAGCCCATATAAACTTCAATTGGAAGAAGAAAACAAGAAAAATAAAAGAACGAGAAAGAACTTAAAAGCTGATAAAAAAGGGTTGCCAAAACAAGTCTCTTAAATGTTCCGAAAACAAAACAAATGAGACGTAAAAGAAAACCAGGTGGAGATGCAAAACAGGCATATAAATTTTTAAATGTTGCTCTGAACCTGAAAAAAAAAACCCACAAACATCATTTGCAAAAATGGAAGAAAATGGACGTAACATGAAAAAAAAATCATCAGTTAGCCAAGGTTGGACGTCGTCGTCTTCAGAAGATGAAACTAAAAAAGATGAAGCCTGTATTTTCTGCAACGCTTTGTATCTTGAATCGAAATCTGGAGAAGAAAGCTGGATACAATGCTCGAGCCCACGAAGCTTATTCCAAAGCAGACGAAGAAGACGACACAT
Organism: Uloborus plumipes; assembly: GCA_038373865.1. Classification (NCBI taxonomy): domain Eukaryota; kingdom Metazoa; phylum Arthropoda; class Arachnida; order Araneae; family Uloboridae; genus Uloborus; species Uloborus plumipes. Next base: position 14,346 of record JAXGGA010018209.1, read on the forward strand.
TTTTATGCGATTTCTGTGTTATGTAATTTTCTAACTTTACAATTACGTAGCCTTTTTTTTGGTCTAAAAACAAAATCAAAAGTAAAATCAGTACAAAATAATAACATGAAATTTCCTATCCCGTTTTACCCACCCTTGGTCGGGTAAAACGGGATCGTATAGGACTTTTTGAAACCAGTATTTTTCACATAAATATTATCGAACAAATATGACAAAGGTATTTTTAGTAATGTAAAAAAGTGCATACTTTTAAATGAAGTCAAACTTTGGAATGTACCTTGTAAACAATAAGAAAAAAAGCGAAGAATAGGTTAGCTATCCCGTTTTGGGGTACTTTTCCCTACACCAAAATTAACTGCAACAAACCATATTTCTCTATGAGAAATGTTAGTATCTGAATGTATTCCAACACAAAAATATAATTATATTTAGTTAAATCCAGGCTTTTATCAGTGTACGCACCAAAGAAAAATTGACTGTTATCTTTCTTAAAACCCTCTTTAGAAAAAACAAAATTGTCTTTTAAGTTGTGAGAATTTAATTTCCTACCCTATTTTAATAGGCCAACTAGTGCATTTCAAAACTCGATGTTCATTGCATGTACCAAATTTAATAAACACTTATGTTCCAAATCTGGTAAAATTTTAGGAAAAGGGAAAAAAGAGACCTATCTCCTAAAAATGTTTTCTCCATCATAATCTGTTTGCACAGAGAAAACTTAGCATTATGATTTTCAAAATTGCAAAGATTACAAAGAATATTTTTGAAATGTTATGCAGGGAAATTAAAAATGTTATTTTTATTTTAAATTCTCATATTCAATTTTTTTTTAATAAAAGATCGGGAAAGAAGCATATTTCTATCATACTATTCCAATTTTATCCTTTTTTAGCCTACTTTCCCGTTAAAAATAAAAGAAAGACGAAAGAAGTATTAAAAATAGCTTAATGCATCTAAAAAATATCGCCAAGTCCAAAAAATATCGCCAAGTTAAAAAAACATCGCCAAGTCCAAAAAATATCGCCAAGTTAAAAAAATAAAAAGGTAAAATGAATATCGAAAAATTAAAAATTTGAAAGTAGGGTATTGAGATGGGGAATTTGTGTGTCGGTCGGTCGGTCGGTCGGTCGGTCGGTCTGTCTGTCCCCCCCTAATAACTTTTGAATGAACATTCCGATTTTAACAAACTTTTTTTTTTGTTCGAAAGATCTCGGCGAGTACAGCTCATTCCCATATTTGATTTTTTGATTTGAACAATTTTCGGTTCAACTTTGAGCCGTTCAAAAAACCGGTCCCGCGATACTAACTTTTTAATGAACAGTCCGATTTGAACAAACTTTTTTTTTGTTGGAAAGAACTTTTCAAGGGTACTTCATTCCCGTATATACATTTCCGATTTGAACAATTTTTCGTTCAACATTGAACCGCTCAATCAAGCAGTCACCCTAATAACTTTTGAATGAACAGTCCGATTTAAACAAACTTTTTTTTGTTTGAAGCATCTCGGCAAGGATACTTTATTACCGTATTTAAATTTTCAATTTGAACACTTTTGGTTCAACATTGAACCTTTTAAGCAACCTTTCTCCACCTAATAACTTTTGAGTGAACCGTCCGAATGGAATAAAATTTTTTTTGTTCGAAAGATCTCATCGAGTGCAGCTCATTCCCATATTTGATTTTTCGATTTGGACAATTTTTGGTTCAACTTTGAACCGTTCAAACAACCGGTCCCGCGATGCTAACTTTTGAGTGAACAATCCGATTTGAACAAACTTTTTTTTTGTTCGAAATATCTTTTCAAGAATACTTCATTCCCGTATCTACATTTTCGATTTGAACAATTTTTCGTTCAACATTGAACCGCTCAATCAAGCTGTCACCCCTAATATCTTTTGAGTGAACAGTCCGATTTAAATCAACTTTTTTTTGTTCGAAGGATCTCAGCAAGGATACTTCATTACCGTATTTAAATTTTCAATTTGAACACTTTTTCGTTCAACATTTAACAGTTCAAGCAACCTTTCCCCACCTAATAACTTTTGAGTGAACCGTCCGAATGGAATAAGCTTTTTTTTGTTTGAAAGATCTCGGAGAGGCTTTTTCATACATTCCCATATTTCGCTTTTTGATTTGAACCATTTTTCGTTCAATATTGAACCGTTCAGAAAAAAAAATTAACATTAGCGTCTACGAGGAATTTGAGTTGAATGTTGATCTTGAACTTAAAGCCGGATTTCCTTCAAACTAACTTTGTAAGAAAATGGTTTTGATAAATAATGTTTGTAACGTACTTTTCTGAGTAATCTTCTGTGAGGACTCTGATTCCGACTCCGACGCCGCAAACATGGCGGAAATGCAGGCTCAGAAAAAAAATTACTGACTGTGCAGACGATTTTTTGTTTATTTATTCTTTTGTTTTATTTTATTTATTATTATTGTTTTTTTTTTTTTTTTGGCAGACGATGTTTTTCTTGTAACAGAAATTTTTCATTCACGAGAACATTTTATTCTTTATTTATATTTAACAACTGGCAACAGATTAAAAGTGAAATTCGAGACATTTTATTAACGGACGAGCTTTTTTTTTTTTTTTCTTTTTCTTTCTTTGATAAAATGTGTTTGATGCTCTTTGTACTTTTATTTATTTATTTATTTATTTTATTATTATTATTATTATTATTATTATTATTTTGAAAACGATGGGGGATTTTTTCTACGGAGGAACTGTAACAGTTACACTCTTTCAAAGGTGCGACAAAACTTTATTTATTCGTTAATTACTTTTTACGTGTCTATTTCATCTGATGAAAGGGGTATATTTTGCTTTTCGAAATCAGCTCTTAGTGCTAAAGAAGTATGTTTGACATAATTTTAAGTCTCAGATAATCAAGAGAATAATGATCAGATGCGAGAATGCCGATGTCGATGTACTGGAAAGTAGGCTCGTTTAGTTCTTTACAGAACTTCTTGTTTATTTTAATAAAGAAAGAACTGACCATTGTTTTATGCATGATTTATGCTTATTTTTTATCGATTTAAATCTTTTTTGTATAAAATTAGTTTCGTAAAATGAGTATACCAATCCTTGTAATATGCAAGAAAAAGTATTTTGTTTTTCACTTTATCCTACGTGATTTTTTGTACAGATTTATTTTATGTGTTAAGATAGTCAAGGTTTATAGTACACGCAGTTTAAGTTGACAATAAAATTAGTGAATACCCTAAAAAATAATAAAGTATTACAGTATAACAAGATTTCATTAAAAAATACCCATTAAAGATGATAAAAATAATTAAAAATGCATAAAACTTTCAAAGTGCGTAAATTAAGTACATTTTTTGCACAGTATTCGGCTGAAGCCGAATATTCGATGGACGGGCCGAATGGGCCGAATATTCGGCCTCGGCCGAATATTCGTTGCATCACTAATTTATGCCAAATGCAATTGTATAGTATAGCTTCTTTCGACGCATCCTTTCCTTGAGTACATGTCCTCATACCTTGACAAAACTCAAGGAAAGGTCCTTGAGTTTTGTCAAGGAGGGGAGATCCCACTGAAGCGCTGGTCTGGTGTTGGAAGCTTTCATGCCGCAAATGGAGAAAACTGCCGATAATGATGACAACCCTCTGTAGGATGTCACATTCAAAACCAAGCAATGGAACGTATGGTATAATAAATGACATACATTTTTCTCTGTTTTCAATGTTTGTTTCAGTATTTTGTTTCAATTGTTTCGAAAATCTGTCTGTTTTATATGCTACTGTTCATTGCGCAGGACCCTGTAGGAGAACTTGAACTGGTGCTTCTTTTATGGTAAGGATGAACTCTATACCTCCTTGATAAACAAACATCAATTAACCACTGCTTCCACAAATGAATATTCTACTGTATGAGTGTACCACAAATGAGTATCCATCCAATGAGTTCATTACGCAGGACCCTGTATGAGCCTCAAACTGGTGCTTCTTTTATGGTAAAGATGAACTCTATACCTCCCTTGATAAAGAAAGATCAATTAACAATTGCTTCCACAAATAAATTGGTGAAAACAAAAACTACACCTGTCACAAAAATTCGAAAATTCGGTTTTCATGGAAACAAGCTGAGTGAGGCAATATACGTGTTGAAACCAAAAACCACGTCAGTCAGGTTAATAATTCGAAAGATACGGGGCCTGTTATCTGAGCACTGACCGTAGAAACAATGCTAGAATCAAGACGTTTTTTCTCTCTCCTGATACTGGACTTGGTTTTTTTTGCACTCACCAATTTAAATTTTAATATTCAAGAAGTATCTTCGTATACTCTTTCACCAATTTAGTAGGATTATTTTAAAAGGTTAAGGGGGATCATGACATTTATGACCCTTCCAATGTATCTGTACCAACTGAAAGCGAGGAACGCCCCCCCACCCCTCCAGTTCACAATCGCAAAGAATGTGTAATGGTTGCAAAGTTTAATCAAAGAATGTGTGGGGATTGCTAAGTTGAATGGAAGAATGCAAATGGTATTTCAGAAAACTGAGAAGGGGAGAAAAGCGATGAAATAATTAACTTATTGGTTTCTTAAATTAAATCTGGGAAATGCGGACGCACTTTGAGGGCAGCCTCCAGCAAGCTCAGTCGATAATATATGCACGAACTTCATGATGATGATTGAAGTTAATTGGACTGCACCCAGATCTTTTACGAAACTCGCATTAAAGATTGAAGATAAATTTTTTAAACGCAATATTGGTCGGAATACTTTTAAATTATTATTATATTCTGTTACTTTAAAATAGGCTCATCAAGTTTAGAATTTTTGCGTTGTCTCTATGGAAACTACACTAAAGAAAACAGCTCCACTCTTTTTTTTATGAACTGCTGTTGAGACAGTTCACTTATTTTATGTTTACCGAATTAGGTTCACGCTTTTATTTATATTCTCGTGTCTCAGTTATTTCTAAACGTTTTCTAGCGAATCTAGGCATACATAAATAAAGCACAAATTTCTAAGGAAAAGTTGTGCTTTATTAACGTTGATTTTTCAATCGAGTAATAGTTCACGCACAAAGCAATTTTAATCGTTTGCGTTTAAACATTGTTGCAAAAGCTAAGTGGGAAAAAAGTTCATTGTGCCGTAGCTATGAAAACCATAATGGGAACAGTGCAGAGAGTGGCAAATTAATTTGACTTTGACATGCCAGATAATCCTAGCAGCATACGTGCCGATGAATTTAGGATCAATTTTGGATGCTCGGCTTATTTTCATCGGGAAACTTGATCGGAAGGATATCGCTTTCCGATGAAAAGTAGCTCATCGAAAACCGTGCTCGGATACTGATCGGAACGATGTCATCGTGCGTTACGGGATCAGTTTACGAGGAGTTCGATGATCGGCCGAGCAAAATCCGATGAGTTGATGCTACTTGGGAAAGGACTTAAAATTCAAAGCAATATAATTTTTTTCCTAAAGAGGCGGTAGGAATTTGAAATGTTATGACATTAAAAATATTTAAAAGCTGCGCTGTTTCCACATCAATATATAGAAATAAAACAATAACCTACTTAACTAAACAAAAAGCTTCATTAGAGAAAAAAAGAGCACCAACAAAATTGAACTAAAAAGGGAAAGTAAAATTTACCCGTTTTTGTTTATTATATAAATTACGTAGGAAGTATTACTCAATTCTGTCTTTCGTCTGTCAATTACTTCGAAGCACATGCAAAAAACTTAAAACCAATTTATATTAACTTATAACAAAAATTTCTTGGGGCCTCCGTGGCTCAGAGGTAGAAGTTTCGCCTCGAAAACAAGAGGTCGCAGGTTCGATTCCCGCCGGTGCCCTGGATGTTATTTCCTCTCATTGTGTTGTAAATATTTCTTGTGCTGTCTTATATTTTAATGAAGAAGTCCAACCTCTCTCGAGGCAATGGTACTTTCTCTTTACGTAGCACTTGTTAAACTATGCACACGACAACAAACAATCAAACAACGGTTTGTGTACTTTCTCAATTTTCAGCGGATTTCGTGTATTTTGTTTCTTAAATTTTATTGTATGACAGCGAAAGATTGTAAAATCAACTTGGAAGAGTTTCATTTAATTTAAATTTAGTTCCCAACTAAGTATAAATAAAAGCATCGCTATGATTTCAAACTGATTATAGAAACAAACATTATAATTGTATACTCGTAGTTTATTAGCAAGCATATTTTTGAATAGCTTTTTTTAATTTTTACGTTTCATTTTTTGCATTTTTTTTCTTTGTAAAAAAAACACACAAGTGTGTTCAAATTTGGCGGCATTTTTTTTTCTTCTTTGTTTTCGTCTAAGAGTTCAAATGCCAATTTCACCCTTGTAGCGATTAACATTGGTTTTTATTCGGCAGTTCAAGTTCAGTGCATTTGATTAAAACACCTTGTGTTTGAATCAAACTGTGTAGTATAGTGACTGTGTCACTATACCACACAGTTTGATTGCAAAGTTTCTTAACACTGGCGTCGTGACGTCACCAATGAAAAACGAGCTAGATAAAACGTCGCAGTCTACTTGGCGAATTAGATGAGATCCTTAACTGCTTGTGAGCTCTTATTGGCTCCGCGCGTAGTGACGTTTATTGTCCACTTAAGTTGCTGTGAAGTATAGCATTCTATGGACAGAGTTCCAAACAACAAAAAGATAATGCCTTAGTCGTTTATGCCCAAAAGATGAAAATTTTTCCAAATTTGCAACAAACTTTAGAAAAATTCGATTTAACTCCAATCTCCTGTTGGACTAAAAATTTCGAACTAGCCGATACGCTGCGTCGGATATAAAAGCACAAAACAATGTCTTGAAGGAAGATTGGAAGCCAGCTTAAGGGGACAATCCGATTCCAGCTACTGAAATGAGACACAATGATAAAAGGATTTCGTTGCTGCAAATCATTGGCATGAGTGGTGAATTGCATAAGGATTGACTGGCCAACTCATGCAAGCAGAGTAAGGGAAATTCTAGGAAACAAACAAGATAAAGACAAAATAGCCTACACTGTAAAAAATAAATACTGTTTTTACAGTATAATATAGCTAATTTGAAAAGAATAACAAACTGTAAAAATTGCCAATTTTACAGTAATAAGCTAAAATTGCTAATTTTACACTAATAAACTGTAAAATTTGCTACTTTACAGAAATAAAGTGTAAAATTGCTACTTTACAATAATAAACTGTAAAATTGCTACTTTACAATAATAAACTGTAAAATTGCTAAATTTACAGTTTATTACTGTGCATTTTAGTTTTCAAATATAACCTCTGCTACCTGTATTATACTGTTGTTTTTACAGTATAATACAGCTAAATCTGTGGCAATGAACTGTAAAATTGGAGTAATAAACTGTAAAATTGCTGCTTTACGGTAATAAACTAGTCCGACTGAGAATCCTCCTCCTAGAATAAACTGTAAAATTACTAATTTTACAGTTTATTATTGTGCATTTTACAGTTTTAAACTGGAACCTCTGCTGCCAGTATTATGCTGTTGTTTTTACAGTATAATACAGCTAAACCTGTGGCAATGAACTGTAAAATTGGAGTAATAAACTGTAAAATTGCTGCTTTACAGTAATAAACTGTAAAATTGCTAATTTTACAGTTTATTATTGTGCATTTTACAGTTTTAAACGGAACCCCTGCTGCCAGTATTATGCTGTAAAAACAACTTTATTTCTTGCAGTGTACTTCCAGTCCATCAGATAATCTTCTCGGAAATTTTGGATATTAGAGAAAAATGTATAATAAAATAGTGTTTAAATATTATTTTGACACTATTGCTATGAAACTTCTCTCTCTTATAACAAAAAAATATTTTTTCCAATGTAAAACTAAATGTCGTATTCGACACCTTGTTTTACAAGTGCGTCTTTTAAAATGCTATATTTCAAAACAAACAAGCATTTTTTCCAACTTAGTGTCAGTGATTTAACTCAATTAATTTTATAGTAATTTTTAAAAATATTGATTTTTTTTCTCTGAATCATTAATTTAAATCATTTTTTAACTTAAACCCTCGAAATCCTTTTGATTTTTTTTTCACCAATTCTGTCTTGCGCATTTTCGTTTACCCGTCTTCCTAGAGTTGCTCATCACATGACCATTCCTATCTATTGAAAGTAACCGTCCTTACTCAACCGGAAAATTTAAATTTTTAGTTAGTAGCTCCTGGCCAGTACTAACACACTAAGTTGAAACTTAGTCGGCAAAATGAGTCACCACATTGTTA
>JAXGGA010018210.1:0-22591 GCA_038373865.1 Uloborus plumipes
GTTACGGGCCCGTATACTAAGTGATAAAAGTGATATCTTCAGATACTTTTGCAACATGACGTCAGATAAAACCAAAACTAATGAAAATGATGCAAGGCAGGAAAAACAACAACTATTTACAAGATTTGTAACAATATGGTAAAAATATTTAAAGTTAGTTTTTCTTTAATCAAATTATTTAATCGCCCCTATTCTGACAAAAGCAGTAGAGACCTGAGGCATGCGCAAAAGCGTTCTCTGTCGATGGAAAAAATTTCAAACACTATTCATTGTGCTTAACTACTCGGTACTCGTTATTAAATGCAAATTGTGGTCTATCTGACAGTGAAACAACAACTGTACTTTAAATATTACTTATAGCTATAAGTAAACTGAGCTATACTAAGAATCCACAGAGTAACGTGCAAATAATACTCGTAACTATTTACTTTAGATTAAATATGAAAGTATGCTTACTTATGAAAAACGTAAAATTATCTTATTTTTCTCTTAAATCTAAACTACGTTTATCAAAATTTTTATTTAGAGCTAAATATTCAAATCCGTATTTTAAAATGAAGGTTTAAAGCTACTCCTATAGTTGAACGTAAACTATTTAATTACAGTTATACAATAGCTTACGTTTATTTAAAACTGTAACTTTGTATACAGTTTACATAAAGTCACTTGAACTTTTTTTCCTCCAAAACAAAAATTTAATGATGCACAACAACCACTGAAAATTAATCCCCTCACTTGCTTTAAAAATAGAACATCAAAAATCAATACAAAACGTTTTGAGAATAATTTTCAATGTAATATGAGTTTTTATAGAAGCTTAATTGATCATAAAAAATGAATTATCTGTTTTATTATCTTTTGTTATATCTAGTTTAAATTTTAATAATCATTGACCATCCGATTAAACGAAGCAGCATTTATTAATTATTATTTTCCTTCGTTAATTTTCTTGACAAAATAATTGCCCCGAATTCCAACTTGACTTTTTCTGTCATTGTTTTTAATAGAATTAAGGGTAATTAAAATTTATTATCTTATCTTAAAGCTAGAAGGGAAACAATAAGCCTTTGGCTAAAAGGAATTCATTTTTTATGCAACCTTTCTTTCAAACAGTTTTGAAGATTCTTTTCTTTGTTGTTGGTATATTTTTAATTGCGTGCAAAAAGATGTTTCGGTTTTGTATGTCAGCTGTATCAAGTTTTATTGCTGAGAAAAAAAATCTTTTCCAACCTACTTTACAGTTTAAAACATGAATATGTATCTAGATTAAAGGTATCGGGTGTGTTCTCTGCTTATAACAGATAATAAAATATTCTGAAAAGAGTTAAAATTTTTTTCCTAAAAGGCTCTCTTTTTGTTTAGATGTAATTCTAATGGTCTAACTCGTTCCTTTTGTGTGACATCATGATTTTAACAATATTTCTCGTTTTAAAAGACTAAGAAAAAGATTTGGCTACATCGCATATTTTGCACAACTGTTATTACTTCATAAACAATTATCACTGCGTGAAGGAAAACAATTCTTTAATTTTAACGAAAAGAAAATGGCTACGTTACATACTCAGCATTACTTACCAATATCTTAGTTTGGAAAAAAAAGTATTTTTTGGTGTTTGAACCTGGCTAAATTGGTTATTTAAAATAAATCAAAAACAATATTTTAAAAAAATAGTAGAGAAGTTTTTAGTTTATAGAAGAATTTAACTACCGCGCGTACTCAACATGATTTTCTAAATGCTCTCTCTAATGAAAGGGAATTGGGGTTTATTTTTAGGAAAAGAGAAGATTTTGGCAAATATTGCATGTTTTGCATTAAGTACTAATATTTTTTAATAAAAGTGCAATGATGCTCATTTTAATTCTTAAAAGTAAGACAGAATTCGGCTGCAACACACACTTATTATTTTATCAAAATATATTGAAATTATTAAACTTTTAAAAGATGCGAAGAAAAGATAAATGAAATATTTTTAGTAAATCGACTATTAAGCTGTTATCAACTTAAGTAAAAAGATGATTATAAATTGAATTCAGAGATTCAATTTCGGCATTTTACACAGCTTTTCAACAATAACATACTGACATGACACAGTTTCAATCATGCAGAGTAATAAAACCTCCTTTCAAATCAGTCTCATTACCTCTGATATTTTAATCTCACCAGTGCAACCCATATGCTTCCTACCGATAGCCACATTGTAGCATGTTCCTCTATTGAATTGTAATTTTTAACAGAATTCACAAAGAGCAGAACCTGCTTCATAATAAACATGAAAGGGCAAATTCTATTGCTGAATTATTCTTGCTCGCTGCTTGAACGCTAAGGAGAGAATAGCTTCTCACGAAGCAGAGAGCAAAATAAATATGAAATCTAACAGAAATAAATTGGTATGCAATATAATTAGCAATGCCGCAAATAATGCGTTCAACCGCTGAATCTATTTTTAATTCGATTTAAATTTGAAAATATAGTAAAATAGAAAATAGTAGCTTTGTTCTTCTCGGTATTTATATAACTCTGAACACAATCAATATTAAGGGGTCTTGTACCCTTTCGGTGAAGAAAATATGTCGAAAAATTGGTTAACTTAAAAGTAACTTGTTTCAAGATCTATTAGTTTTAATTTCATGAAATTTTAACCAAATATTAAGGCAACTCTATTGACCTTTCTGATTCTTCAATGTAAGTCATGGGTGTTTTGGAATTTTTTTAAAGCAATTATTAAATAAAGTGGAATTTTTTGCTCGCCGATAATTTAAAACATACTGCGTGCAGCATTATTCTTCTGTTAAACAAGATAACCACCTAATTTTTTTCCTAGAGTAGAAAAATGATGTATGTTTAAAATGACGAAGAATTAGATTAATAAAATATTCTTTACCTACAAAATTAAATTTTTACATTCAAAATTTGAATTTTAATACATTTTTTTCAAACGTTTTATAGCTACAATTTGAAAAGTTTCAACACAAGAAAAACATTTTTTCGTTAAATTAAGAATAAATAGCACATGAACACTTGTATAAAGTTTCGTGCACTTGAGATTATCCGTTTCCGAGAAATGCTGCGAGTAACGAGTAAAAACGTAGTGTCGAGAAAATCAACTTTAAAAGTCAGTGTAGAAGATTTATCGTAATGGTAAATAAATGAGATTTTCAAAATTTGGCTACTGCTGTTTTCCTCACATTTTCGGTTCAGCTTAATTAAATGAATCTTGCTCTTGGCTTCTTCTGCTCTTGCTTCAATACTGCGTCGTCAACACACTCACACACTATATATATATATATACAGAGTGTCCACTCCAATCGTGGACCAATAGCTAATTTCTAAACCGTTAGAGATAAGCATATAGTTTATTTAGGAAAAAATCTCCAAATTACGAAAGGAATTTTGGGTCTATTCAATGTTTTTCAAAAAATCAAATTTTGAAAGAGTTACGAAATTTTAATTTTTATACAGCCCCCCAGTCCTATCAATCATATTTAGTAAAACATTCTTGACACTGTAACGTTTAAAACTAAAAAAAAAATCACTCTTCTACCACAAAAATTGACCGAGTTATGACGTTTTGAAAAATCAAGATTTTGCATTATTTCATGACGTCATCGAGAGATCGCCCCCCTGTGGTAGAAGAGTGATTTTTTTTTAGTTTTAAACGTTACAGTGTCAAGAATGTTTTACTAAATATGATTGATAGGACTGGGGGGCTGTATAAAAATTTAAATTTCGTAACTCTTTCAAAATTTGATTTTTTGAAAAACATTGAATAGACCCAAAATTCCTTTCGCAATTTGGAGATTTTTTTCTAAATAAACTATATGCTTATCTCTAACGGTTTAGAAATTAGCTATTGGTCCACGATTGGAGTGGACACCCTGTATATATATATATATATATATATATATATATATATATATATATATATATATATATATTAACCCTCAACCTTCCCCTCTCTGAATAAGCTTTCTTTACAGATTTCCACTATTTTTCCTACAAAGTAATAAAACATATAGAACCCGGCTCATAATTGAAGCGTGTAGCTGTAATGGGTAGGTATCTCTTCTTCAAATTTTTTCACAAATGCGATTTTTTTTTTTTTTCAGTTTTTCCTTTGCAATACGTAAGTAAGCCAACAACCTATAGTAGTCGAAGAATTTCAAAATGATCCCCTAAATGGTTTGAATGAAACAGAAAACGTTATTGCCCAACCTATCTCTTTTTTTAGCGACAGATATACACACTTCTCCTTTTTTTTCGGTGATACTTACTTCTGCAGCCGTACGCTTCAATTGCGATGCACGAATTTAACAGTTAAATTGAGAAAAAGCAATGCGCAAGAATGTCGTCAATACAGTTTCCTGATGAAAAATGCCCGATTGATTTTTATGCCCAATTAAGCGATTTTTAGTTTTCAAAATCAAAGACACAAATTAAGTCCACCTTTAATCACTGCACTTGAAAAACATCCGCAAAGCCGTCATTCCGTCAGAGTGGCAGAAATCGTCATTCTCATTCCCGATTTCAGACAGATTAATTGCTCATTGTATCGGAGCTGGAATCGGGACCTCTCTCTCTCGTCTTGGCGCCTCCCTGCCTCCAAATTGACCCGTTTCGCAGCTCGTCCAACATTGTTCTCTCCAGAGAGGTGGTCAGCAATTAACTGCGGCAGCGGATTATGATATGAGAATTCGACCACATCGGTGTATTTTTGCCCGAGCTGTTTGTTTTGGCCATCAGTTGTTTGTCAGGATTCGTGTCTGAAGGCGCAATTAAGGAAATGAGTAATGAATCTTTCGGGGAACGAATAATGGGAAACAATATTGACAGACCTGCGAATAAAGTTGTATTAATCAGTTATGTTTGCATAGTTGTTTTTTCTTTCGTTTTGAACAGTGCGGTTTAGCTCAGTAACTCTGTAGCCTTATGGTTACTTCGGTTTTTTGTGATCATGACACTCTTTTTGCAGTTCTACTTGATACTCATGGAAGGAATAATTGTTTTCCACCATATTGGTGTATTTTTGCCCGAGCTGTTTGTTTTAGCCATCAGTTGTTTGTCAGGATTCGTGTCTAACGGCGCAATTAAGGAAATGAGTGATGTATCTTTCGGGGAACGCATAATGGGAAACAATATTGACAGACCTGCGAATAAAGTTGTTTTAATCAGTTATGTTTACATAGTTTTTTTTTCTTTCGTTTTGAACAGTGAGGTTTAACTCAAAAACTCTGCAGAGTTGTGGTCGCGTCAGTATATTGTGATAGTGATATTTTTTTTTTTTTTTTTTGCAAACTCTACTTGATTTGACGCATGGTAGGAATAATTATTTTCTACCTTCGTTTGTTCTGCAAAAATCACGAATCCAAAACTGCTAGTATGTATTTTCTACTTCTGTATGTAAATATTGATGATTACGAAATACAGCTTGCACGGAAGATTACTAAGAAATCATTATTCCGTTAATTTACGCTTAACTTTTCACAAAAAAAATGTCATATTTCTCAAATTTCTAAAGGTCTCTTGAACAGCGTCAAGACGGATAAGCTGTCCAGAGGTTTTCAAGTATATAGTATATAAAACTATTGTATCAATAAATAATTTTTCACTTTTCACTCCAGAGTCCCCCGTACCTACCACAACTCCTGATTTAACCGCTTGGATGAGGCCCTAAAGAGCGCTCTGTTTTTTTTTTATCCAGACCAGAAACCGAGCAGACCCCTGGTCAGAACTCCCAGAGGTATTGATTTACGAGGAGGAGTTTGTGACCACGAGCATTTTTAACGTCTACCAGCCTCCATTAAAGAAGACGGTGGATCTTTGATCGGCTAGGACCGAACCCGGGATCATCTGGTCACGAGTCCGATGCCTTACCGATCGGGCCACCACTGCCCCGGTTCAATGCCTACTGTCTTCTTGCCTATCTCAGTTGCTCGGCCTTGATCGAGGGCTGCGGAGTGCAAAAGCAGAAGGTCCGTTTAGGCGGTGAAACCCGAAACTCCCAGAGTTAAGTTCCCAAGAAAGCTTGGAACTCATTTTATCGGCACATTGAAGAGATGAAAAGCTGGATCGACCGTGTTCAACCTCTGAGACCCTGAACCTCGATTATTTAGACTAGTAAAATTAATTTCGAAGGAATGAAATAAATGAAAATAGCGAAAGTCATAATAGTATTGGAAAAATCATTAAAATAGTGATCAATTTCTGAAAATAAAACGGAAAATGGCAACAAAAGAAAAAATGCGTATTATTTTTATTAATAACACTTAGAATGTTTGACATTTTCTATTTAGAATCAATAAAGCATTCAAACGCAATAGGTTAAAAATTTCATTTTTTTCCCCTTTTTTTTATATTCCATTATTAAAAATTTTGATTTAAAATACTTTGCGTGAATACTTAGCCTAAGTTTTTAAGAAGAATTTCAGAATTTCAATGCGTAAAATACGCTTGCAGAAGCGTTAAATATATCTTTGATTGCAAGTACAACGTAAAACAATTTATTAAAATAAACGAATACTATCCCTTTATTTACCACTTTTAACTCGCACTTGACGTTTTAATTTTCCTGAAAAAGAAAGAAATTTATTCAAATTATTGGTGTTTACTTTCCGTTTTTATTCATATTTATGTATTATTCTATGAAATAAAAACGAAGGGTTCGCTTTGCACTTATGTTGAAGGGCAATTATCCGTTTTGAATTCTGAATATTTAAAGCGTTTTGCGTCTCGTAATTAGTATTAAATTCTTAAAAACCGCAAACGATTTTCCTAATGATGTAAATAATTCACGTGAAAAAGTCTTTTAATTTATTCGTAATTTTTAACAACAATGCATTTTATTTTTGCAACAATTACAAAGGAAAACAGTTTTCTGTTGAAATAACAAATTACTCTCTATTTATTTAGGGCACGGGACATTTCCGCCGCAGCGTAGGACATCTCCGCCGCAAAGTTTTTTCTCTACCTTCTCCTCCATGAGACATTTCCGCCGCGTCTTTCCCCACCATTTCCTTGCGACAGGACAAATCCGCCGATTGAGCTGGTAAAGTGAAATATTTGGCGAAGTAAAATTGGCGAATTTCAAATTTATTTATTTATTTATTTATTTGCAGCATGGAACGTACAATTCTTTTTTAGGTGACCCTTTCAATTTTCCTAATATCCTGAAATCCTGCAAATAATGTTCTGCTTGTCGCCAAAAGATGACTTGTCGCCAAGAAAGAAAATTTTAAACCAGTCCTGAAAATGGCGCGGCGGATTTGTCCTGTGCAAGGCATGTGCGAGATAGGGGTTGCGGCGGAAATGTCCCGTGCGGGGAAGTGAGCGATAAAATTTGCGGCGGATATATCCTGTTCCGTTTATTTATTTACCGCTTTTAAATCGTTTTTCCTTATCTGTTACATTTACTACGTTTTTACGGCGGTGCACCAAGAGGTAGGTTCCGCCCCTCTTTTTATTTTTACTCATTTACATCTCCCTCCCCCCTCACCCCCATACATTTTATGTTCACATCTTTAAACTAAATAATAAAAAAAAAAGAACTTTTTTAAAAAACTTTCATTTTTATCCAGGGCTGCACATTGCATTTGTGATACATGTTCATGCATAGTCTTTAAATATAATAAACCTCTTGTTAAAATTTTTAACAATGATTTTTAACTGAAATATAGCATCAAATAACTTGAATGAGTGAATTTAATGTTGTTTCAAAAATCTCTATATGTAAAGATGACAGACTCTGTTTGTTTGTACGTTTGTAACCGCTGGCTAGAAGCCCCCACAGCAACTACAGACCTGAAACTTGGCACAAAAATTCGAACGTATCCCAGTAAAATACATCTCGAAAACCGAATCCTAAATTTCGAATTAGTTATTTTTAAATTAATTAATTAATCTCATTTGTGGTGTAACCGGCATAATTGAGGGGGGAAAACTTTCCTCCAATCCATAACATTTTGTATCACTGGAACGAGTTGTTTTTTTTTCTGAAAAAGAAAAGTTTCAGCACGTTTCTTTCCGTTAATTAAAACAGGATACATTTTTTACTCAATACATTTACAGGATACATTTTTCACAGAAAGAAAATGCTTTAAAGAAGACTAAAACAAATAAAGAGAAGTCAAAAAATAGAAAAGAGAAAGTTGGAGAAAGAAATTGAATGCTCTAATGTTATAATGTACTTAATGAATGGAAAATACAGGGTGTCCACTCCAATCGTGGACCAATAGCTAATTTCTAAACCGTTAGAGGTAAGCATATAGTTTATTTAGGAAAAAATCTCCAAATTTCGAAAGGAATTTTGGGTCTATTCAATGTTTTTCAAAAAATCAAATTTTGAAAGAATTACGAAATTTAAATTTTTATACAGCCCCCCAGTCCTATCAATCATATTTAGTAAAATATTCTTGACACTATAACGCTTAAAACTAAAAATAAATCACTCTTCTACCACAAAAATTGACCGAGTTATGACGTTTTGAAAAATCAAGATTTTGCATTATTTCATGACGTCATCGAGAGACCGCTTAAGGGACCATATGCGAAATCCTTCAAAATCTTGATTTTTCAAAACGACATAACTCGGTCAATTTTTGTCGTAGAACAGTGATCTTTTTTAAGTTTTAAACGTTACAGTGTCAAGAATGTTTTACTAAATATGATTGATGGGACTGGGGGGTTGTATAAAAATTTAAATTTCGTAACTCTTTCAAAATTTGATTTTTTGAAAAACATTGAATAGACCCAAAATTCCTTTCGAAATTTGGAGATTTTTTCCTAAATAAACTATATGCTTATCTCTAACGGTTTAGAAATTAGCTATTGGTCCACGATTGGAGTGGACACCCTGTATATTCAATTAACGGTATAATACCTTCATATAATGGTATACTGTATTCATGTAAAGGTATAATATTTTCATATATATATGAATAATCCAGTATAACATTGAATGTTTACATGGCCAGTAGCTGTATGGTTTCATGGCCAATAACTATGATAAGGTGGCCAATTACTATCAATTTGACATTTTTGTTTTTGCGTTGACTTTTTTCTAATAATATATTTGAAAAAGTATTTTCAGACAGTATGAGTAGTAAAGTATCATATGAAGTATTTTTTATTTATCCAGAAATATTTCATTTATTTTTAATTCAAGCATACAAACATGATGTCGCTAAAGGGGCCAATTGCTATACCGTTTCCCCTATAATAATTTGACTTTAAAAGGGTTTAGTGAATTTAAATTTATTCAGTGGACTTCTTTCGCAATTAAATGCACGGGCATCGCCGTGCGGGTACTGATAGTAGTATATATATATATATTAAATATGCAAAAGCTGGGTTTTGATTTAAAACAACAGTTTGATAGCCGCCAAGAAAAAATTTTTTGAAGCGGTTTGTTTCATGGGAAAAAAAATACATACGAAATGAAATGAAACTAAGATCACTAATGCTATAGCATAGAATTTGTAGAAGTACGCTCGTTCCATTCGTTACGAACTTTTTACATGCAGATATGTGTAAAGTTGTAAGTCATTATTTTATCAGCAAGTATGTGTTTTTATCAACTTCGTAGAAACCGGTGACTTTCGAAGACTTCGTAATGAAATTATTTAGCTATTTACTATTTGCAGCTAAATATTGCCAAATGATCATTTTTCTAATGATGCATTTTATTGTTTCTATATATCGTCAATTATCATTTGGTTGATAGTTTTTAATTTACTTTTGAGTGATCTGATTGTTTTCACTTTTTCGTTGCTCGGCGTTTGCCTCTTTCATCTGCTTTGTGATTGCTATGTGAGTTACATGATCCATTTCCATTGCATGACGAATGAAATTCGCGAAAGCTAAATTATTGAGGAGAAAAACTAAAGCCCCAGCAATAATTATTTTCCTCTGCTTATTTCACGTCTAAATCATTGATTACTTACTTATTTGATTTATTGATTTATTTATTTGGCTTTAATAGTTTAGATACGGTAATTATGAATAATTATAGTTTAAATAATATCCATCTTAAAAATTTCTAATACCTGAGGTATTTAAATCCATTCATTTAGAATATGTTTTCCTTTTCATTTTGTCTACTATTTTATTACTTACTTATTTTTAACAATATAATTCTTTAACAGTATCTTTCATTTAATAGCGTAATTGTGCATTTTTTTACTGCATAGATATCTTATTTTTAGATGATTGCATTGAGTATCATCGTACAACTTTTAAAATATCGCTATTTATTTATTTATTTTTTTTTTTTTTTTTTGCTATAATATTTGTTTTGAGTAAAAAAATCTGAAAAAAAAACCAGAAATTCATGAAAATTATAATTTTTTAAAACATAATGTAATCAATTATAGCGAGTAAAAACTTTTAAAAAATAATCAAGAAAAAAAATAATAATAAAAAAAACATTCTGAATAAATAAATAAACACAATATTTCAAAACGGAACTACAATCCTTGGCTGCGAAAGCGGGAAATTGGCAGAAGCTATTTTCTTAGTGGATTTATTTATTTATTTTTACATTATTTAATTTTTCCGTTTTTATTTATTTTTGTTTATTTACTTTTATATTTACTCATTTAAATATTTATGCAGTTATTTATCCATTTTGAAATCAAGTCTTTTTAAAAATCTGTCGTAAGAGTTTATAAAAAAAGAGAACATTTATATTTTGAAGTTTTTCATAATTGCAATTTAGTTTGACCAACATTTTTGCTTATTAAAATAATTTAATTTTACACAAACATTTATTGAATTCACGTATGACACACGAAATCTCAAAAGGAAAATCCTGCCAAACACACCAGCTAAACCTTAAACAAATTAAATATGATCACACCTAAATCTTCATTAGCCTCTCCAATTTGTGAAACGAATCGTCCTCAATTTCATCCCTGCTGGAACACATATCTTCACCCAAGGTCATTAGGTTCCCCATCCTGAGCTCGTTTCAGAGCTGATCCGCATTTTGCTCACTTCATCTCTCTCTCCAACGGAGCCAGTATCGCGAATTTGGAGCAATCGAACACGGGTATCTCTTTTCATTTCGTTCGGTTTGCAGGAGATTCTCAATAACCATGACCTTGCTTCGGGATGGTCCGATTTTCGTCACCCATATAAAAAAGAAGGCGAACGAGAAATGCGCAAGTATTAAGCATCAAAAACAGAGTTCGCCTGGAGGGAGTCGTGGAAAACAGCGTGCACAATTTAGCAGTTTATGTCAAATCGGAAGGTTTCATTAACATGTTATTTTATCCAGTTTAAATTATTCGCATACCTCTTAAGAGCATAGCTGTTTCTTTCATATGTGTTTCAGTTGGTGGTACGAAATGCTTCCGTAATATCAATGTACATAAAACTTTGCTCTGAGGAATTTAATCTGTTAGCTTAGTTAAAATTTAGCAGTTTATGTCAAATCTGCAGGTTTCATTTTTTGTTTGTTGTTGTTGTTTGTTTGTTTATTTGCTAATTTTATATGGAATGACCATGTAGCTAAATTTCACGAACCCTGTAGCCAGATTGATAAAACAAATTTCAAACAGCAAAAAGTTAAAAAAAAAAAAGATTCCTATTTACATAATTCAATGTAAATTCTTTAAACTCAAGAGAACTTTGAGTTTTTCTCTTTCCCAGAGGAGGTTAATGAATATCTGGCTACCATGACATTCCGTATAAAATCAACAAACTTTCGTGCCTTATTATTTTTTATTTTGACCGAGTTGGATAGGCAATCTCTATCAATATTCTGTACTCTCGAACTGTTTTATTTCTTTTTCTGTAAAAATTTTTATTCCTGAGATATAGGCTCACCTGGGGTAATTCCTGGTCAAAAAGCATTAACATCCAATTATTACAAAATCTATCTAAGTTAGAGTTACAAATTTTGGTATGGAGGAAGCACATTGGGATGTCCATCGAATAAAATATTCATGCTATCAACAATACATAATGAACTTGAGTAATTGTCGTTAATTAGTGACCAGGAATTACCCCAGAGATGGGGTAATTCCTGGCCACTTACGGGGCAATTATTGGTCACTCAAATGATTGATGAAAATGCATACATTTTGTAAGCACATTATTAATACAAGTTATTAAACTAATTAGATAAAGAATTTATTTATATATATAGCTAATTAAACACTGTATTTAGTTTTTTTAAGGAAGAATGCAATTGTTTTCAACATAATAGCTTTACTTAATAAAACTTAGCCAAAATACTTTTTATACACTTTGTATGCAATAGCTACAGCTTTTATATCTGTTGTGAATGAATCTTCACCTACCAAATAAATAGGTCCATAAAAAATATGGTGCACATGCACCATACACACTGAGCACATGCTTCTGTCTGTTATGAACAGGTTAAGGTGAACAGTTAAGTGAATAGTACAATGCAGTTACAATTAAGCATTTTTCTTAGTATAATTAAGAATAATTATTAAAACTTATAAAATAATTGGATGAAATTTAACAAAGAAAAATTCAGTATATTGTATACTTATCATTAACAGATAAGAATGTTACATTGCGGTTACAGTTAACTTTGCAGTTAAGGCTCACAGAGTTACATATAGTTTAAATCAATAACATATGTCAATAATAGGTGAAATAATAATCCATAAATATTAAAAAAAGGACTGACCAGGAATTACCCCACTGACCAAGAATTACCCCAGTAGCCAGGGGCATTATTTGGAGCCTTCCTGCAAATTATTCAAAACAATAATGGTAAATCCAAAACTATTTTTCAGTAACTGACATGGTACCTAATTCAATCAAAAAAACGAAAAAGAAAAATATTCAGAAGTTTGAGTTTGATCACGATCTTTGTACAAATGTATCAAAACTAAGGCCAATCTTGTTTTACGAAATTTAACAAGCGATTTTAAAAAGATTTTTTTTTTCAAACTAAATACACAGTCAATTCATAATTAAGTAATGAATTGCAATGAAGATAGTTCAGAGTACCTCTGTGATTTTTTTCATTTTGCTGAAGGATTATTAAGACATAAAAAGGACTGTGACCAGGAATTACCCCAGAAACTTGCTGACCAGGAATTGCCCCGGGTGACCCTAGCTATTTTTTGCTCCACGAATGAGTAAAAATATTGAGCATTTTTTATCTTTTTCCTTAAATTTAAACCAATAAAAAATAATTTATTGCTGAAAAATCAATGAATTATTAGAATAGGTTATATAAATGAAAACTAAGCACTGTTGCTAAATACTGCATGTAAAATTGGCCTAAATAATTATTTTTGAAGCAAAATTATAGAAATCATAGCAATGAATTTTACAAAAAAATCCTTCCGTGATAGATTTTTTTACCTATTTTTCCCGAAACCAGAACCAAAAAATACATAAGGATCATCTATTACTCTTCTTGTATATTTTTCATCGCAGGCCTGCTTGCTTTCCCGTTATCCAAATATGAATTCTTAAAGTCTGCTGAAATTTAAGGAATGAAGACAAATTCCACGAGTTTTGGTTAGAAATGTACCATAACTCTCACACATTTTACCCATCGATCTGTTGCCACAAACAGATGGTGAACTACCGCGGTACCTTCGATTACAAATCTTTAAATTTGGCCACTTTTCTTAAATTTCGTAAGAGTTTAAGACCTTATATCAAGATAACGGGAGGACTAAGGGAAATAATTTATGCGTTAAAAAATATATCTCATGTTCTTTCAATTGCTACCTTTTTCTTTTTTTTACCATTATTACACTATCGCGTGGTTACTTGGTTTGTAACCACCGTTTCCAGGTTACTGATGAAGAAAGCTCCTGCGACAGAGCTTGACAAATTCCTGCTATCTCTAAAAAATGTTCCATTCTAGAAAAAAAGAAAAAAAGGCGTCAAGAAATTGCACCTTTTACACACTTTCCACATAAATATATTGCCACATACAGATGGTGAAGCTCTACGGTACCTTTCATTTTAAATCTTTAAATTTGGTCGACTTTTCTTACATTTCGGAAAACTTAAACGATAATGGTGGGATGAACGCAAATAATTTATGGGTCAAAAAAAGTGTCTCAATATGATCTTTTGATTTTTACCTATTTAATTATTTTTTCATTATTATACTATTCGCATGGTCCCCTGGTTTGTAACCATCGTTTCCAGGTTACTGATGAAGAAAGTTCCTGCGACAGAGCTTGACAAATTACTGCAACCTTAAAAAATATTCCATTCTAGAAAAAAAATGTAAAAAAGAAAAGGCGTCAAGAAATTACAGCATAAAGACATCTAAACAAACCTCTTATGCAAGAGACACCTTGTTTCAGGCATGTAAATATCAGTTTCTTTCCGAGTAAGCAACGGGCTTGTAATCTGCCATCTAAATAACCCACACGGTCACGCTCGCTATGAGAGCAGAATTGAAACCGTTGGTCAACTCTATGGGCTAATTACGCATGGGTGGCCAACGTGCCGACTGAATAATTCTGCCACACACGCCATCAATGAGCAAGTTCATTTTTGGAGCACGTTTCGAGGATTTAGAAAAAAATGCTTTCATTGAGTTCCATTGTCTGCTGTAACAATTTATACGGGAGGCATTGTTGAAATGTTTAGTTTATCTCCGATGGTAAAAAAACGCAGATTAGAGATAATTTCGCTGGATCTTTTCTTCTGGATTTCGCAATGTGAAGATCGTCAGTTGCCTTTTGCCTTTGAGTAATTAGAAAAAGAAAATAGATTATTGCTTGGAAACGATTGTTGGGTTTCTCTTTAACGGCTGCTATTGGATGAGGATGCCACAAAAATGCTCCTTCCGTAGAAATTAAATTATGGTTTACTTAATTCCAATTTTTAACTCTCGACGCAAAAAGGTAGAGTGTTATTAGGTTATAGTGTTTGTGCAGCTGTCTGTGAGATCTTACTTCCTAAACGAATATCGGTCATTATTCTTTTATTCTAAAGGCTTCTTGATCGAGAATATTCTTAGCTAGGTCTTATCTTTATATGACTTTAATAGCCGAAAACGTGAATTTAAAACTGAAATTTTTGCAATGTTGGTTGTAAAAACATTCTTGTACATTAAATATATCAGTACCAATCAGAAAAACGAAGTTTTTTTCGTGCGATAGAATTTTTCGGAACATCCAAAATATATAAACCTCGAAATATAAACCTTTTTAGCATGCTTTAAATACAATGCCAAGCCTTTATTCATGTGATTAGTAATAATGATTTCATTGTTGGCAGACAAAAAGAGAAATCTGCATGATTAAATTTGTTTTCTATTACCAATTTGTATTCCTTAACAGAAAAGAAAAACGCTTAATTCACTCTTAAAAGAATTCTCAATTTTCTTGCTTGGTTCTACTTTTACAACTAGCAAATATTTGCAGCTATGATTACCTTTTCCGTTTCATGTTATCATGTTTCATATTATCTAGAAGAAAATTAAATGCATTCAAATTGTATAAGTATCTTGACCAGTGGAAATTCATTTTACTATGAACTTGACAAACAGATGCGAGGGTTTTTTAAATTATTAATTTAATCTTTTTTATTTCTTATACAATCCACTATTTCAATGAATAACTCTTTGCTGAGTCAAACAAATTAAAATATCGTTAGAATTACACAATTTTTTACTCATTTTGTACTTTCGATGGTTATGTTTTGCATTGTTTATAACTTTACTTTTTATCATTAAGATATTTATTGTCTATTTTAACATAAATTATTGGAAATTTATTTTATTATTGTACTAGATCCACAGATGTACTTAAACAAAACTTGAGCATTTAGTATAACTTTTTTTATATAAATTTTACTCATTAGAGATTTTTGCAGGTCTTCTTGAACTAAACTATTTGCAGCTTATTTAAACACGTTTCTACGACTTCAGATGCAAACAGAATCAATCGTGTCCTGAAAGACATCTAATATAACGATATTGTACAGATCCAAAATATAACTACCTACTTTAAAGTAAATTGCAAGTTCAATTTCCCAGCATATTATTCTCAATGTTAGCTCAACAAATTTTGTATTTATGCTGTTTATTAATGTTACAGTCCAGCAACAAACAGAGTATCATTGCTGCAACACTTCCCAAAACACTTTTGCAAATTATTTCGGTATCATAGATATTTGTAGGTACATTAAGCACATACTAAAAATAATGTGCCTAAACTAGAGAAAAAATGTTACGTTGTACCAAAAGATTACGACAACTTACTGGTTATTAGGGAAAAAAAGCTCATTAAAAAAAACTTTTTTGTTTTTGCCCATGTTCTGCTTCATAAGATATTTCCGATAAAGTTACTTCGAAGCAAATCAGTATGTTAGATCAGGATTCGTTTAGGGATATTACCAGTAGATAAGATAATTTCTTTCTGAACTGTACAAAAGTATGCAAAATATTTTAAAATTGACAGTAAAACGGTAAATGAGGTGTACTAAAAAGATCTTTCAAGCAAAAAGTATTGCTTTCAAATCGAACTATCTCCTTAAAATTTACTAAAAAATCATTGACATATTGGTATACGCATTTTCTTACCTCAAAATCTTGCTTTTAAAGGTTTTAATTTCAAATATTTTTGCATTGTATTTTATTTTCACCTTTTCCAACAAGATTAGGATGCATCCAATCTTCTTTTTCTTTTAATTTTTAATGGGGATAATTTAAGAAAAACTTTGAATTTTTAGAGCCTTCTTGGTAAGAAAAAAAAAGGAATTTTCTGAAACGAGGTACCTCGCTTGAGAGAAAAAATTTGATACCGTATCAATGTTAATTTGCGGGTTTGAAAATTCATCAAATATTTTCTAAGTCTAAATATATTTTGTTTCCCTTTATTCTCTCAGTCCTGGTAAACTTCTATTATTTTCCATAAATAGATCTATATTACTAATACCAACACGATTTTTGTAGAAAAAAAAGTACAAATTCTTCTAAAAACAGCAAAATATCTTTTTTATTTTAATAATTTAATATTTTTCATTGAACGGCACCATTCTCAGGGGGTCTTTCTACGAACAAATGGGGCTTCCGTGACTATAAGCAAACTACAATTAGTTAATTGCTTTTTCTGGTGAAAATTGCTGTGCTGGAAAAACAAACTCCATTGAGGAAATCCGCAAATGCATTCATTAATACAAATTAATTCATGGGAAAATAATACTTTACCTGTTTCAGAGTAAATCTACCGTAATTCACGCGCATGGACTGAATCGTTAATTCATTCGAGTTGGAAGATTGATTTGAAAGCCAACTTGCAGAATGAACTGCTCAAACAAGTCATCCGCATCACCTCTACCCCAGGAGCGTTCTTCAGATGCAAATTTCTCGCGCCGCATACGTGAGGCGTAATTTAATGTAATTTTTGATTATTACGTGCAATAAACAGTATTTTACTGATTATTTTAGAACTTAATTTCTTGTCGTTCTTCTTTGTTTTTATTTGCATGATAAATGCTTCAGTTCAACTTTACTGCAGTGGTTGTTCTGTTGTTAGACGAATATTTTATGACCAGTATCGATGAAATTATCTTGATACTTTGAATAGAATTTGTAAATATGAATCCAAACTTTATCTACCCAGTAGCAGGATTTTTTTCAGCAATCCGACCCAGATTAAAAATTAATTTACTGATTATTTTAGAACTAAATTTCTTTTCGGTCTTTTTTGTTTTTATTTGCATGATAAATGTTTCAGTTCAACTTTACAGCATTAGTTATTCTTCTATTAAACGAATATTTTCCGTCCATATAGTTAAAATTATTTTGATATTTTGGGTAGAATTTTTAAATATAAATCCAGACTTTACCGACCCAGCAGCAGGATTTTTTTCGGCAGTTCAACCCAGATTAAAAATTAATTTACTAATTATTTTAGAACTAAATTTCTTTTCGGTCTTCTTTCTTTTTGTTTGCATGATAAATGTTTCAGTTCATTTTTACAGCATAAGTTGTTCTGGTGTTAGACAAACATTTTATGACCAGTATCGATGAAATTACTTTGATACTTTGAATAGAGTTTGTAAATATAAATCCAACAGGCCCGTCATTTAGAGGGGTCAAGGGGGGTCAATTGCCCCCCCCCCTGACTTTGAGAAATCAATGCATTTACATATAAGTGGGCGTGGTTTTTGATGTTTTCCGATGAAATTGCATTGTGTTTGGACCCTTTACCCCCCCCCTGGAAAAATTTGAAATGACAGCCCTAAAATCCAAACTTTATCGACCCAATAGCAGGGGTTTTTTTTCAGCAGTCCGACCCATATTAAACATTAATTTACTGATTATTTCAGAACTAAATTTCTTTTCGGTCTTTTTTTTTTTTTTTTTGTTTGCATGATAAATGTTTCAGTTCAACTTTACTGCATTAGACGAATATTTTATGACCACTATCGTTGAAATTATGTTGATATTTTAAATAAAATTTTTGAGCATTAATCTAAACTTTATCTACCCGCGGCAGGATTTCTTCAGCAATCAGACCCAGATTAAAAATCAAAAAATGTAATCTTCAAGGTAAAACGACGTTAGAATAATCGTAAAATCTAAATCAGCACTGAGAAGAGCTTAAAATAAGATAATACAAGTACATGCTTTCATTAAATGAAACCTAAGATTATTTTTCTTTAAACATTTTAGCTTTTTCCTCACACTGGTTTTAATATTCTATACACATTATTATAAAAAGAAGAAAGAAAAACAAGGAGAAAAAAACAGTTCATCCACTCCTAAGCACGGCCATAACAGCAACTTCCCAGGAGTCGGTGCCCCTACCTTGTAGAAATTTTAATAATAATAAATAACAGTAATTACATGTGCTGCATTTATTATTAATTACATAGAATAGAAGAAAACCTCTTCGTTTTCAAGTTTTGCCTTATTGTAAAGCTAAGAGAATAACACTTTTTTCCCCCTAGAATTGTACAACTGAGTGAAAAAATGCAATTTCAATGCGATATGAAATATTACTTGGAATCTTATAACATTTTATTTCAGTTTGACTACATTAACTTAATTATAATAGGCTATTTGGTTTATTGGCTTAAGATTTGGAAGAAACTGCTTGCTAAACCTGTTACTTCTCTACATTTCTTTGGGTTCAAACATTCTTTTCTAACTTCTTATCTAACACATGTGTAAATTTTTTATTAGTATTTCCACTTGCATTGTTAGTATAAAAACTTACTATAATAAGGCACATCGAATATTTTCTTGAAATGGGCAATTATTGATCACTTGGGAAATCGTTGATTATGATCATTTCTGATGTATGATAGGCAAAAGATAATGAATACCTAACTTTAGTTTTTTTTAGTTAGCTGTTAATATTAAACGAAAACTGTGAGACACTGCGAAAACTCTGCAAACACGAAGAATACTAAGAAAAATGGAGAGGAAAAAAAAGTTAATGAGCAGTATTCAAAGATATTTAGGTTTTTAAAATATTCTTCCTTTTTTTCAAATTAAAAAAAAAATTATTTTCTCTTCAGCTTTACCAAGGCTTTTGATTTAATATATTTCCGCTAATGAATTATTTATAAAGTACTGCTGTGTAATCATTTTAAAAATGGATTGTTTAAAAAAAACTAGGTTGTCATTAATTACCCCAGAAGAGATAAAGAAATGTTGGATTCATGGGGTAATTCCTGATGACGGGAAATTTTATACATTCGGAATTGCATTTTAATTTTGAAGAAGGTTGCATAGGATTTCAAAGACCAAACTTTCACCAAAAGTGTAAATTATGCCTTGAAACCCCCCCCCCCCCCCCCCCGCCCCATGAAATGGATTGGATACATCCTTTTTTTTTTCACTTTTTTCTTTAGAATCTTGTAATAAAAATAGTTCTTGAACCACAGCGTAGCCTACTTTCTCCTTTAAATTTTCTTCAAAAGAATGAATTAGATTTTCTTCAAAAAGGAACCAACTAAAGCTCATTTTCCTTTTATCTAACATGACATGTTTTATTCTTTTATTAACTCACCTGTGGTTTTCTTTTCAAATACTTCCATCAGAATTGTTAATTTCTTCGTCTTTTACAACGGATGTAAGACTGATTAAGCAATCCTCTCAAATTCCAGGACGTAAATACTTCCTGAATTTGCATTTCATACAAATCGACAAGATCCAATTTGCCAGAGTGTGGCTTTAAATGAAACCGACATAAATTACAATCAGGAAACGGATACCAGACTCTTAAAGACACAAAAGTTGCGCTTTAATAACATTTATTGTTACCCATTAATCGGGAGTTGTCATGCCCCACATTCCTAATTAGGCGCGGACGAAATAGTATTTCCAACTTCTAACCACATGTTGGAGGCTGAATCCGCCTCGTGAATAATTCTTGTGAGAAAAACGGTTTATTTTCAAAAGGAACTAATTATAAGGTAAAAGCAATGTCACAGGAAGCATAAGTGCAACTCAAAGTACTAATGATGTCAAAAAGTAAAAAACATTCAGTCAAAATACCAGCCGTAATGGGAGAGTTTCTTTAAGAGTTTTCTCTTAATTAGCATGTTAAAAAGTGAAAACTAATTTTCAAATAACTTTTCTTGATGCGTATATTTTAAACGGGATGTGGAAAATCTCGGGTACCAGGTTACAAGGCTGACTAAAACAATTATCTTGGCAACTACTTCTTATAGAATGAGAGACTAGGAATATCAATGTTAATTTAGTGTACTTCGACTTTTTTTGTCTTCAAAATTCCAAAGAAAAGAAATATTTCAAAAGTAAAGCAATATATACACTCGTATATTTTGTAATGAACATTTTGTAAATATCATCCGATCAACACATTTTAACATAAGGTGCATAAGCAAGCGAATGTAAAGAGAATAAATAAGTTGGTACTTTGATATTCAATTTAGAATTTATTTACACAGTAGTTAATTTACAAGAAAAAGAAATGTGTCTATCTGTATACCAATACAGTGTGTGTAATTAATAGACACGTGTCTCAGTGCATGTATTAGTTATGTATTTCAAAGAACAAGAAAAATTTCTTTGAAATTTTTTATTACATCTTGTTTTATTATTTGAGACTTTAGAAAGAAAGTATTTTTCTAATATTTCAGAGTAAGAATTTTATCTTCTTTAGAATTTTTTTATTTTAATAAGTAACATAATGAGGGACCAGTCGTGAATTTCTTTCTATGAGATGTAATCTCTGGAAAAAAAAATGTATGGCAAATGTGAAGCATTTTCCCTGGCTCCTAAGATTTTATTCTTTTTTTTTTTCAGACTCTGATTATACTTATACTAGTCAGGCTTAGAGTAATCGCCGATTACGGAATCGTAATCAGCGTAACTGATTACATTTTTTGTAATCGTAATCAAACCATAATTTAAAAATAGGACACTCGTAATCCTGTAATCGTAATTTTAATCAAGTATTTCTTGTGTAATCGTAATTGCAATCTTTCTGTCAATAATCTTAATTTAACCTTGTAATCGTGTAATCAGACTTTTTTTTTTTCAAAATATTTTCACATATAGTTTAATCTTCACGCTTTATATTTTAATACTGATATTATTTTTAATCAATAAATACATAAAAGAAGAAAATTTGTGTATTTATGTATTTTTAAAACTTTTTTTTTTTTTTTTTGTATGAAAAATGCTAAATCTTAGTTGAGAATTTCATTTTTAAGAATTTTATAATTCCAAGATTGCTTACATGTGGACAATTTATAAATTACAAACTAATTTTTTTCGTGATACTAAATTTCATTGAAATAATTAAATTGTTAATTTAACAGAATGTAATAGAAAATATTATTTGCTGTGCAATATTGTATGATATTTTTAAAAAGGTTTGAATTTTACACGCTTTGTTTTCATTCAGCTTAACTAATAAGGTGCACTGAAACTTGACCCCCCTTACGAAATTTTCTGGATCCTCCTCTATATAAATATATAAATTCCTCCCAAATCTGTAATCGTATAATCGAAATCGTAATCGGCACAAAACAAGCGTAATCGATTACATTTTTTACATGATCTAATCATTGCTGTAATCGTAATTGCGATTTGGCAGAGGACTGTATTCGTAATCGTAATTCTAAGCTTCAATTTTTCACGCTCGTAATCATAATCGGAATCGATTACATTTTCTCGTAATTGACTCCAAACCTGATAATAGGCGTACTTTATATATAATATGACCGTAGAGACGGGCAGCATAGCAAAAAATCTCATCTGCTTCGTTAGAACAACAACTAATATTAACTATGCTCCTTATTATTATTTTCCACCTTTGCTTCCCTTCTGTCATTCCCGAGTTTTATTTTCCTTATTTAGCAATCATAATAACAGCACATATAAACTCGACTTTCAAACATTTGTGTGATTAGTAAAACATTTGTATTACTCTTAACCCTTTAACGGGCACAAGCCGTTTTCTTCAAAGTTCACATCTTGCATTATAATTAGAAAAATGAAGCTCATTTATGACCAAAAAATACTTTTAGTTTGTCTGATGGAACAACATGAAACATGGAAAAGCTCACAATGGAACATTACATGTTGTACATAAAACTTTTGTGCGCTTCTAGTGCGTTTTAAGTTCTAGCGTGGTGGTAAGATATTAACCA